>JACRUU010000021.1:1646224-1666224 GCA_030449085.1 Kryptopterus vitreolus
ACACGATCACAAATTTAATCATTTCTATTCAATTGTATTTAATAGGTGTAGCATTAATACAATAATTAACAGCTGTTAAAGATGTCCAAATGTTGTACAGAGTGTGTGTGTGTGTGTGTGTGTGTGTGTGTGTGTGTGTAATTAACCAGTAGAGTATATTTACAGTTTTTACTGTTATTTTATCCGACGATGTTTTATAATATTGAGTATCTTGAATGACTAAATAAACGAGTCGCACTGCAAACGTTACAAACTTTAGATAAATGTTACATCGGGGTTTCGGTTTGTTGAACGTCGGAAACCCGAACCGTTTCCATGGCAACTGATGAAACCCCGCCCCCTCTTGGAAACGAGCTCTTCGGATTGGTTAGAGCGCCGCAGCGTTGTGTTTAATATTAAGTGTAATGCGGGGCGGGAGGCGGAGAACTCGAATTAATCGCTAATGACGATTATAATCTAGGAGTACGGTGGTTTAGTGGTTCGCACGTTCGCCTCACACCTCCAGGGTCGGGGGTTCGATTCCCGTCTCGGTCATGTGTGTGTGGAGTTTGTGCATGTTCTCCCCGTGCCTCAGGGGTTTTTTTTCTCCGGGTTCTCCGGTTTCCTCCCCCGGTCCAAAAAACATGCACACGGTAGGTTGATTAGCACCTTGGAAAATTGTCCCTAGTGTATGAATGTGTGTGTGTGTGTGTGTGTGTGTGTGTGTGTGTGTGTGTGTGATGGGTTGGCATTCCATCCAGGGTGTATCCTGCCTTAATGCCCATAGACGCCTGAGATAGACACAGACTCCCCGTGACCCGAGGGAAGATCAGATAAAGCGGTAGAAGATGGAGATGATGATTATAATCTATAATCCAGATCTACACTGGTGCTCATGAAAGTGTGATGCTCCACGAACATGAAGGCGATGGCGGTCCGTGATATGCGGATTTGAGGAGCAGACGATGGTGGACATCATTCACAGGTACTGCTTTGGATGAATGAAGGTGTCTGGAGAGAGAGGAAGATGGCAGGATCTGGGGTATGAGGGATCCGTTCGACTCACCGATGAGAACGCTTGGAGCTGATGAAGATCTTCATCCCATCCCAGATCACAGAGCACCCCTGAACAGAACACCACTGGAGGTGATTATGAAGATTAACGGACGTCGTCGCGGGTCGATCGTGCTGCAGGTAGCGCTCTCAAAGCCAGGAGAGAGAGAGAGAGAGAGAGAGAGAGAGAGAGAGAGAGAGAGAGGAACCTCACTACTCTGTCTGATGGATGGATAAAGAGTTGCTATGGTTACTGAGTCTCTAAAACACCCTGTGTGCTGTTGTTGTTGTTGTTGTTTGTTGTTGTTGTTATTGTTGTTTTTTTCATTATTGCTTTAGGAAACCCAGGTAAACGCAGCCTCTTAAAGAGCTGTCATGATTCTCTTTCCAGGACATTATTTCTGTTAGTTTTAGATCCGAGTCGTAGCTTTTTTTTGTATTTTTATTCACGGCAGATAAACAAACAGAGAGTTTTATTTTCTCTTCCTCTCCTCAGATGTTTAAAGGTTTGTTGTCTTTAGATGGTGCACGTGTAGGCGGATGTTGTTTTGTAAGTGTTTTTTTTGTTTGGTTTTTTTGCGACTGGGGATTTTTTTTTTTACAGTAAATACAGGTATATGTAAAAAAAAAAAAAAAAAAGGAAAAAAAAAAGGACTTAACCATTTGCTGACCTCCCGTATGGGAGATGTGTGGGTGTCTGGCAACAGGTTTTTACTAGCGCTGGCAATCTGCTGCAAAAAAAAAGGAGCCTAATGCAAGAAGGAAAGAGAGAACGAGAGCAATTCGACTTTTAAAGTAAGGACTAGAACAGAGCGGTTTGTACGTATGCCCTTCACACTCTGTTCTCCAGGGGGCGCTGTGTCATGGTGCGCTCCCACTCCAAGCTTGGATATGTGAAGAAACAATTTCCCATATATTTGTACTATCACAATATAGTCTATTAAGATAGCCTTAAGTGGAAATATTTCGCCTTCTTCTCTTCTCCCATTAGGGGGCGCCACAGACGATGTTCCACACATCAGACCACTATATCCGATCTTCCCTCGGGTCATGGGGAGCCTGGATACACCCTGGATGGAATACCAACTCACACTCACACACACATTCATACACTAGGGACAATTTTTCCAAGGTGCCAATCAAACCTACCGTGCATGTTTTTGGACCGGGGGGGAGGGGGAGGAAACTGGAGAACCCGGAGAAAAAACCCCTGAGGACACGGGGAGAACATGCACAAACTCCACACACACATGGCCGAGACGGGAATCGAACCCGGACCCTGGCGGTGTGAGGCGAACGTGCTAACCACTAAACCACCGTGCCCCCACATCAGACTTGCTTTATGTTTTTACGTATGGACCTCGCCATATATCCGGGATTGGGACCTCTGGAAGCCCTAGCGCAGACCGAGAAATTGGGTCAAGGGTCCACTAGGGGCATCTCGAACCGATGACGTTTTCGGCCCAGAGTCCGACTCCTTAACCAATGGGATCGCACCTTCCGCTGACAAGTCCAGACAATACCATGGTGTTAAAATCCTGTGCAGTCAAGTCCCGAAGCTTTCCACTGCAAAAAGAAAGCAAGATTCACTTATATCTCGCTAAAATCAACTAAAACATCCGCACATGGGGGAAGCAAAAGTGACCCGGTAAGAATTCTTGAAAGTAGCATTAATATCTCATTCGGTAATAAATTCAAATTCATTCATTCATTCATCTTCTAGCGCTTTATCCGATCTTCCCTCGGGTCACGGGGAGTCTGTGTCTATCTCAGGCGTCTATGGGCATTAAGGCAGGATACACCCTGGATGGAATGCCAACCCATCACACACACACACACACACACACACACACACATTCATACACTAGGGACAATTTTCCAAGGTGCCAATCAACCTACCGTGCATGTTTTTGGACCGGGAGGAGGAAACCGGAGAACCCGGAGAAAAACCCCCTGAGACACGGGGAGAACATGCACAAACTCCACACACACATGGCCGAGATGGGAATCGAACCCGGACCCTGTCGGTGTGAGGCGAACGTGCTAACCACTAAGCCGCCGTGCCCCATTACATTCGAATTGATCCTATAAAAAAAGGTCCCGTTTCAAGCTTATCTTTCACCACTTTTAACCACTAGGGGGAGCTTGGTGGTTTGACTCTTCCAGTCCAGAAGCCGATGCCTTATCCACTCCCACCTCTTCCTAACACAAGTCGGATCCTTTCTTAAGACTCGTATTATAAGATGTTTTCTCGGTGCAGTTTTATTCTTAAAAGTAGCACAACATTTACGTTATGATTAAATCCGTCACGTTTCTAGCGCGTCACAGTGGACGTTTTCTCGGAAAACAGTTTAACGGAATGATATAAGGAAGAAAGCCCTGAGAGGAACCGGACCTGCCACGAGCGTCCGGAGAGTGCGATTATAAACAACGTCCTTTCCACAGTCAGTTGTGGAAGCAGGAGCTCCGGAGCGACTCATAAAAATAACTCGACACCTGAGATAATTATAGATCCGACATCGACTCCTCCGTGCCCGAGCTTTTACACGTGCAGTGAAGGAGAAACGGCAGATATGGAACGTTATTTCGCGAGTCACGATTACGAAGCTCGGAAGTCCAAAACGCTACAGCGAGCGCGATGTAAACGGTGCGCCGCAAAAACCGAAATGGGCGGAAATTAAAAGCTTATTTCTAAAAAAAACATGTTTTTGGTTTGTGTAGTTGGACCAGAAGATGGCAGGTTCAAATCCCACCACCACCCCTAGTGCTGCCCCCTAGTGTTTACAAAAGCTTGAAACTGTTATTGGTTATAGGATACAATTCATACCGCTATATCCGATCTTCCCTCGGGTCACGGGGAGTCTGTGTCTATCTCAGGCGTCTATGGGCATTAAGGCAGGATACACCCTGGATGGAATGCCAACCCATCACACACACACACACACACACACACATTCACACACACATTCACACACTAGGAACAATTTTCCAAGGTTCCAATCAACCTACCGTGCATGTTTTTCAACCGGGGAGGAAACCGGAGAACCCGGAGAAAAACCCTCCCAAGGAGAACATGCACAAACTCCACACACACACATATATACGACGGAGACGGGAATCGAACCCCCGACCCTGGAGGTCTGAGGCGAACGTGCTAAGCGCTAACCCACCGCGTGGCAGCGTTGTTTCCAAAAGCGCATAAACGTGTTTGTTTGTTTATTTGATGCACGCTACATTTGCGTTCAAAGCTGCTGCAGGTATTTGCAGCTCCAGGATGCATTTATTAACAAAGACTTCAAAGCACTTCTAAGACGTGTTTCGGGATTTGCAGACGAGTCGGGTGTGTCCCGGTCTTGGATCTATCAAGAGGAATCCATGGGCTCAGTGATGCATGTGAGGAGGGACGCCTGGTCCGATCCAACACAATCAAAGTGCTGAAGAAGGTCATGCTGTTCAGAAGAAGAAGACTCCTGTTCCCCCATTAGGGGGCGCCGCAGATCCCCATCTATCCGGGCTTGGGACCGGCACCAGGAATACACAGGCTTGTGCAACGCTGGAGCAGACTGAGCAATTCGGGCCTTGCTCAAGGGCCCACTAATGACAGCACAGCTGGGACTTGAACCTGTGATGTTTTGCTCCAGAGCCCATTACCTTACCCACTGGGATACCACCTCCTGCAGAAATCCAGACAATAGCATCTGGGGTGGCCATAATGTTATGACGCTCCGCCGTTCGGCCCGTGAAGGAGAAGGAGTAGGTCATGATCATATGACTGCCGCTTGATGTCAAATAAACGCAAACGTGAAAAATCTGCGAAACAGCGAAACTCGTACACAGGGTCATGTGACATGTCTAAACGCTCGGCACATCGACGGGAGTCGGACGCTGGATAATTCGATGATGTCACGTGAGCTACTGGCCCCGCCCCCTTCCATTCCAGTCTGGATAACATCTTTAAAAGGAGGGGGCGGTGCTTAAAATCACGCTTTGTTCAATATTAAACGGCATTTATTACGCAACGATTACATCATACAGGATATGGCCTAGAGGATGCCATGCCCGGGCGTGTTAATGACGGGACAATAATGCGTCGATTTTTAATACAAGCTTTCTTTGGAGATCTGGAGATCATCTCAGGGTTCTCGGAGAACAAGGCGAGCACATTTCCTACACAGCGAGACGAAGGAGAATTCCTTTTGCTGGCCATAATTACCCAAACGATTCACCTCCGACTGCGATACGACTCAGGAGTCGACTCCCTCGGAAGGAAATCGATGTGGGCGCGATCTGTAAACAGATACCACGGTGTAGTTTGGACATCAGAAATGTTGTTGAGATGAAGGGCAATTAAACTTCCCCCTATCTTTATTGATCCGGATCCGTTTCCCTATCGATCGGCTCTGTAGATGATCATGCGGCGTGACGTTCCGGATGGCTCCGGGGACGACCACGACATCGGCAGCGACGCCAGTTCGCTTCCATTCCGCGGATTAATACAGACATCCACAAGCTATCGCTGTTTTTTTTTTTCTTTTGGGTTGATAAATAACATAAATAACTCGCCTGACCTTGGGAGCGAATGTTGGCGGTGAGGTTTTTTTTTTATGCCCTTCCTCTGTCCTCATCTGATGGAAAAATCTCATTCTGTCTGAGCTCCGACAGATGTCCTTTTCCGTCCCTTACATCCGTCAATCCCTGCCCTTCAGCGGCTGTGTTTAATAAAATATATGCCACTTTTGGATTTAAAAAAAAAATTAAGTATCTTATAATACAATAAATCATTTTGTATTAAAAATAGTAATACATTATTATATATTTTATAAAATTTAAATGATTCTAAAAATATTTGCATCAATGATTATATATATATGTGGAGTTTGCATGTTCTCCCCGTGCCTCAGGGGGTTTTTCTCCGGGTTCTTCGGTTTCCTCCGCCGGTCCAAAAACATGCACGGTAGGTTGATTGGCACCTTGGAAAATTGTCCCTAGTGTGTGAATGTGTGTGAAGTGTGTGTGTGTGTGTGTGTGTGTGCCCTGCGATGGGTTGGTATTCCATCCAGAGTGTATCCTGCCTTAATGCCCATAGACGCCTGAGATAGGCACAGACTCCCCGTGACCCGAGGGAAGATCGGATAAAAGCGGTAGAAAATGAATGAATGAATGTCTATGATGATATATGATCATATAATATATATATATATATATATATATATATATATATATATATATATATATATATATATATATATATTTTTTTTTTTTTTTTTTTTTTTTTTTTTTTTTTAATACATTTTTTAACTGTTTTTAATCATTCAGGGATTTAAAACACTTTATCAAGTTTCACACCAAAAGTTCATCATATTCCGAGTTTGGATAAATTGAATATCTTATAATACAATATAAATCATTTTGTATTAAAAAATAGTAATACATGATCATATATATATATATATATATATATATATATATATAGATATATATATATATATATATATATATATATATATATATATATATATATATAACATAATATAAATAATAGTAAAATATTGTTATCAATTGATATATATATATATATATATATTATATTATAATTATATATAATATATATATATATATATATATATATATAGCGCTATATCCGATCTTCCCTCGGGTCACGGGGAGTCTGTGTCTATCTCAGGCATCTATGGGCATTAAGGCAGGATACACCCTGGATGGAATGCCAACCCATCACACACACACACACACACACACACACACATTCACACCCACATTCACACACTAGGGACAATTTTCCAAGGTGCCAATCAACCTACCGTGCATGTTTTTGGACCGGGGGAGGAAACCGGAGAACCCGGAGAAAAACCCCCTTGAGGCACGGGGAGAACATGCACAAACTCCACACACACACATGGGGCCGAGACGGGAATCGAACCCGGACCCTGGGTTAATATATATATATATTAAAAGATTTGTATGAATTGATTTTGTATATATATATATATATATGCTTGCCAATGCAAACCGCAGCCCTGGGCGCGACTCCTTATAGCCTGGTCCCTTTAATATTTAGCGTTGACTTCAAAATGCGAGCTGGTTCTGAGACACGAGTACGTTTTTCTTACCAAACATCGGGAATATTTTATATTGAGTCCACAAAAATATACAACTGAATGTCAATATAATGTACAAGACTCGAGGAAAAAACATTTAAAAGGTCACTATTTTGCGTATCGTGTTGCCCATCGCGATGCGCAATGTTTGGAAAGCGAACCCAAGGCATCATTATTGCTTCTAATCCCTGCGAATTCTCACCGAGACGATCTTGTGTGGAGAAGCAGATCTCTGTTTGCGCAGAACAACTGTTTTCCTGTATGAACTGCGAGCGGAACAGATGGTTCCAGACGCTTTATTGGATTTCGTCTGCGTTTTTTTTTTTTCCGTTATTCTCTGAATGGTGCCTTATGGGAAATGTAAATATGTTTGTGGCGGAAAAAATACATGTGGTTTTCTCCCAGGCTTCATATTCACGGCTAAAGAGGTAAATAAGATGAAGATGTTTGGGTTTGCATGGATTGCATGCGTTTGACTATCAGCAGTGGTTTCGAAGCGTATTTACCGTACAGACACTTAATTATACAGTTTATTGACTGCCAGGTGGAGTGTTGTTGTTCCAGATGTTTCTAACAATATCTGATTTTTCATCCAAAAAAAAAAACAAAAACGCCTCCACCCTTTAATTCACAATCTGTTATTTTCAGTAAACTGTCAAATCTCAAGCCACCAATCAGCTTCGAGCGTTCGTAAAATCCAAAGTACAGTTTTATATTCCAAATCTAACGCTTTCTAAAAATTCGAAGTAAAATTTTACGTTCAATTCTTTATATTGACTGAATTATAATGGATGCTGTATTGACCATGACCCCTAGGGGACTGAGGCGGTACTGCAAGGGGGAGGGGCTCGAATCCCGAATAAATCTTTCTGTGAATCTTTCCAGATTTTTTCCTCATAGAAAATGAATGGGGTTGAGATTTGGTGCCTCACAGTTCCACCTGTGAGCGTCCGACATGCACATATGGCAAATCCACTCGTAGGAGGATCCGGAGTGGATCACGATCATATACCTCCCGAATCCCACACACGTTCGGAATTTCGGGAAATCCGCGACATTCCGGCCCCGTAGAGAATGAATGGGGAAATTTGGCACTCCGCTGTTCAGCCCTCGTGTTCGCCCGACATACACATGTGACATATCCACTCGTAGGTGAGATGGAGTCAACCGTGATCACATGACTGCCGCATGACATCACATAACCGCAAACGTGAAAAATCTGCGGAACGGCGAAACTCGTACACAGGGTCATGTGACATGTCTAAACGCTCGGCACATCGACGGGAGTCGGACGCTGGATAATTCGATGATGTCACGTGAGCTACTGGCCCCGCCCCTCCCATTTGGTGTCTCTCCCAACGATCTAGCATTTGGAAGTCAACACTATATATTAAAGGGACCAGGCTGTAAGGGGGTCGCACCCGGAGTCCCATGTCTAGTTTATGATGATGATTTACGATTATGAGTCTGGATAACATCTGTAAAAGGTGGGGGCGGTGCTTAAAATCACGCTTCATTCACTATTAAACGCCATTTATTACGCAACGATTACATCATACAGGATATGGCCTAGAGGATGCCATGCCCGGGCGTGTTAATGACGGGACAATAATGCGTCGATTTTTAATACAAGCTTTTTTGAAACACTGACTTTTGTAGGTATGTGAAACCTGCGACTGTGTGCGCGGCCTCGTGCTGCCCCCTGTTGGCATGCATCATAAATACACCTGACTTCACGCTACAACCAACCCTACCTCGTTTTCACTGATGCTTCAAAAATCATTTCTACCCATCGTTTGTTTGTTTGTTTGTTTGTTTGTTGGTTTCGCTTGTTTAGTTTAGTGCTGCCCTAAAAAGTGCACTTTTGTTTTCATGAAGATGGATGTTTTTCTCCCCTCTTGCTTGTAAAATGCAGCAAACTTCATGACCTGCCATTTTAATAATAGGGACACGGGTGGTGATTGGTTATGAGTGAGCACTTTATTTCCCTCTCTGAGTGCTTTCGGCCATTAGCCGAGTAAATACCTGGAAATGTTTGGGCTCGGCTTGTCCTGTTTTTCTCGGTCAGCGCCAAGTTTAGAGCGTAAAAAGTTTGCAGGGTAGAAAACGCATTACATTCGTTAATTTTGCCCTAACGATGAGAGGAAAGCATTTTCATTCATTCATTCATTATCTTCTACCGCTTTATCCGATCTTCCTTCGGGTCACGGGGAGTCTGTGTCTATCTCAGGCGTCTATGGGTATTAAGGCAGGATACACCCTGGATGGAATGCCAACCCATCACACACACACACACACACACATACTCACACTCACTTTCATACACTAGGGACAATTTTCATGGGTGCCAATCAACCTGCATGTTTTTGGACCGGGGGAGGAAACCGGAGAACCCGGAGAAAACCCCCCCTGAGGCACGGGGAGAACATGCACAAACTCCACACACACATGACCGAGACGGGAATTGTCACCGTTGCCGAATCGTCAATAAGCCACGGTGTCCCCCATTAAATAAATATTAATTTTATTTTTAAAAATGCTTTCGGGGGGGCACGGTGGTTTAGTGGTTAGCAGGTTCGCCTCACACCGCCAGGGTCCGGGTTCGATTCTCATCTCGGCCATGTGTGTGTGGAGTTTGTGCATGTTCTCCCTGTGCTTCAGGGGGTTTTTTCTCCGGGTTCTCGGGTTCTTCCAGTTTCCTCCCCCGGTTCAAAAACATGCACGGTAGGTTGATTGGCACCTTGGAAAATTATGTGCGTGTGTCCTGTGATGGGTTGGCATTCCATCCAGGGTGTATCCTGCCTTGATGCCCATAGACGCCTGAGGAAGATCGGATATAGTGGTAGAAGATGAATGAATGAATAATATGAATGAATAAATCCCAGGGACTCATGTTAAAACCAATTTTACATCATAACGTAAACCCCCCCCCCCCACCGCCCCCAGTGGTGAAGCGGGTGTCGCCCAGAGCAGCTTGCTTTTGGAAATGAGATGGTGAAGTGAAATACTCCAGTCGGTGCCAAAGGTGAGATCAGCTGGAGGGGACAGGAAAGCACTTTGAGTCAGAGGACAGAGCCGTGAGCTGATGGAAATCATCAGCCTGGATCCCGGTGTGCTTCTGAAGGAGATGTCATGTTCTTGGCTGAATAAGTGCGGGGATGAAACTTTCTTTTTGTCTCTTCGCTTACCCTTGAAACTGGAATGTTTCTGCGAGCGATAGCAGCCGCACCATTTTTAGGTAATAAAAGTGACAAGTGAACGTCCGCTTGTCTTTGGAGACGATCCGGTGGTGGCGTCCGAGTTCTGATCGGGTCAGAATAACTCGCCCTGAAATCGTCCAGGCTCTGAATGCAGGTTGTTAACATTCACTCCTGCTTTTGGGATGTCGCGTTTGATAAATGTGCACACTGTTACTTTGGAAATGTACTACAATTACAAATGACCACATTGAAAATGTAATAAATAGTGTAACTTTTCAACGACTTTATAACAGTAAAGTACTTTTTTGATTACTTTCATTTGTCCACTAGGTGGCGCTTACTGAAATGAACATTCATTCATTCATTCATTCATCTTCTAGCGCTTTATCCGATCTTCCCTCGGGTCACGGGGAGTCTGTGCCTATGCCTGTCTCCAGGCGATCTGGGCATTAAGGCAGGATACACCCTGGATGGAATGCCAACCCATCACACACACACACACACACACAACAACATTTTCCAATACAACTAGAAAAACCCCCTGATGTTTTTGGCGGGGGAGGAAGGCACGGGGAGAACATGCACAAACTCCACACACACATGGCCGAGACGGGAATCGAACCCGGACCCTGGCGGTGTGAGACGAACGTGCTAACCACTAAACCACCGTTCCCCCTTGAAATGAACATTCTAAGGGAGTAAAAAGTCATCATGGAGCTGCATCGGAATGAAATTGTTGAGGGGACGAACCTTTCGAGGGGGGGGCGGGGTTTGGGCAGGGTTTGGGCGGGGTTTTCCATTTTCATAAGTAACTAATTTAATTACAGTATTTTTTTTCTCACTAACTGTCACAATTTACTCGCACTTTTACTTTGTAATTGAATTACGGAACACGTAACGTAACACGTAACACGTAACGTCGTTACTCCACAACACTGGTGTTACATATCCAATCTGGGTGTGTTTAGAAAGAAGACGTTTTGGGCTTTACTACCATCGTCCAGTGCAACAACTGAAATTTAATAAAGGAAATAAAAGCTTGTTTCTAGTAAATATGTTTGGTTTTTTTTTTCAAAGATAAAAAGATAAAAATAAGAAAATTGTACATGTTCAGTTTAAATGTGAAGAGAATTTCGCTAGTGAGGGATTTAAGAATAAAGTGAATGTACAAATTGAATGTTTTATTGATTTTAAGACTAAAACTACACTGAAAAATTCTTATATCAAGAATATTAAGAACTTGTGTTTTTAAAAACCGGCAGGTCACAGGTTCAAATCCCACCACCGCCATGCTGCCCCTAGTGGTTAAAAAAAGGTGAATTGGATTTTTTTTGTTTGTTTGGGTCTGGTTATAGGATTTATTATATTAATATTAATGCTAGTTTCTAAATTGTTACCAAGTCAATTTTGTTTACCAGGTCGTCGTAATTCTAGTCAATTTTACCCGGATAAAAGTAAATCTTGCTTTATTTCAACGAGATCCATGTTTTTGCCTGATATAGCTGAAATAAGTGATTTATTTTGACTTGTATCACAAGTTGGAGGCACGGTGGCTTAGTGGTTAGCACGTTCGCCTCACACCGCCAGGGTCCGGGTTCGATTCCCGTCTCGGCCATGTGTGTGTGGAGTTTGTGCATGTTCTCCCCGTGCCTCAGGGGGTTTTTCTCCGGGTTCTCCGGTTTCCTCCCCCTGGTCCTAAAAAAAAAACATGCACGGTAGGTTGATTGGCACCTTTGGAAAATTGTCCCTAGTGTATGAGTGTGTGTGTGAGTGTGTGTGTGTGTGTGTGTGTGTGTGTGTGATGGGTTGGCGTTCCATCCAGGGTGTATCCTGCATTAATGCCCATAGACGCCTGAGATAGACACAGACTCCCCGTGACCCGAGGGAAGATCGGATAAAGCGCTAGAAGATGAATGAATGAATGAATGAATGAATGAATGTATCACAAGTTCAAATTTTAAAGAGAAAACAAAACAAAGAATGTTTTTTTATTTTTTATGAGTTCCTTTTTTGTTTTCTAAGCTTTAAATAGAATAGAAGAGGCTTTATTTGTCACATTACAGCACAAGGAAATCCTTTCTTCTCATATCCCGGCTCGTTTGTGGACGCCGGGGAGGTCAGAGCGCAGGGGTCAGCCATGATACGGCGCCCCCTGGAGGACAGAGAGTTCCTGGGAGCGCAAACCCACAACCTTCCGTTCAGTAGCGCAGTAGCTTCGTCACTTTGTCCAACCTTAAAATCCACTTCGACCGGGATTAAAACCGCACTGAAATGAAATGCAAAACACGAATCCACCACACACCGGAAAAAAACAACCATCGTATCATGCGAGGGTTCTGTTGCTACGGAGACCAAATTAACCCCGGGATCCGAAATAAACATGGATTGCTATTCCGGCGTGTCGGTGCTTTATTAGAAACAACATTTAAAAAAAAAAAACGCCTTGTATAGTGAAGAGCTCTAACCTTCAGTAAATGGCGCTGTTGGAAAAAAAAAAGAAAAAGAGTTTTGTTGAGGATTACAAAAGGAGACGTGTGTGTGTGTGTGTGTGTGTGTGTTTGTGTGTTTGTTGTAAAAAATGAATAAATAAATAAAATGCTTTAGATGCTGAAGATGAAAACGCTTTTCGCTCTTTTTATCCTGACCATGAATCCACTTCAGTTCCACACGCGCAAAAACAATGCTTTTCTAAAAAATAAATAAATAAAGCGTATTCGGCGCCATGGCGAAGGGCGTCGCCGTCGCGTGGGCGAAGAATTCATGGACCTCGAGTAGCAGGTCCTGTGAAGGTGAAGTGTTTGTTTTTTTTTTCTACTTCATGAACGACGTTGTAAAATAACACTTGAATAAAACATCCAAAGCGAAGATTTATTTTTAAGAACACTCTTTAAATAAAAGTGGCGTGAAACAAGAAAGATTCCCTTATATCGAGCTAAAATGTTCTAAAATCATATGTGATGAAATTTGCATTAATATATAGTTGATAATAAATTATATGTTACAATTAAAAAGCCATGTGGTTTAGTGGATAGCATGTTCGCCTCACACCTCCAGGGTCCGGGTTCGAATCCCGTCTCGGCCATGTGTGTGTGGAGTTTGTGCATGTTCTCCCCGTGCCTCAGGGGGTTTTTCTCCGGGTTCTCCGGTTTCCTCCCCCCGGTCCAAAAACATGCACGGTAGGTTGATTGGCACCTTGGAAAATTGTCCCTAGTGTATGAATGTGTGTGTGTGTGTGTGTGTGTGTGTGTACTACAATGGGTTGGCATTCCATCCAGTGTGTATTCTGCCTTAATACCCATAGACGCCTGAGATAGACACAGACTCCCCGTGACCCGAGGGATGATCGGATAAAGCGGTAGAAGATGAATGAATTAATTAATTAATTAAAAAGCCACTTTTAAGCTTGCCACTAGGTGGGATTTGAACCTGCAAACTTCTGGGCTAGATAGAAAAGGGTTAAGCAGCGAGATACGACCTCCGAACGAACTATTTCCTCCCGTCTAGACTTTATAAACACAAGCTTCACACTTTCTTAATTTATAAGGGTCTTAAAATGAACTTTTAAATCTGTCCCTTGTTCCAAGCGAAATTTACTTTACACAATTACAATTTTCTTATCGATATTTTCTTAACGATAAAAAAGACTATAAGTCTAATGTGCATTTGTCAATGTGACTTTTTATCTTCCAAAGGAAATAAAAACTAGTTTTATTAGATGTCACTTATTGCAGTGTGAAACAAAAACGTTTTTTTTTTTTTTTTTTTTTTTTTTTTTTTTTTTTTGCAATAATGCGATAAAAAAAAAACTCATTTCACTTTCCGTTGCAGGAAATGATTAAAAATCAGTTCTGATCCGAATCGGGATATTTAATGAGATGTGTTTACATTTTAAATCAGTTTATATCCAATCTTCTAGCGCTTTATCTATGGGTATTAAGGTAGGATACACACTGGATGGAATGCCAACCCATTACACACACACACACACACACACACACACTTACACACACACACACACATTCACACACACATTTATACACTAGGGACAATTTTTCCAAGGTGCCAATCAACCTACCGTGCATGTTTTTGGACCGGGGGAGGAAACCGGAGAAAAAACCCCTGAGGCACGGGGAGAACATGCACAAACTCCACACACACATGGCCGAGACGGGAATCGAACCCGGACCCTGGAGGTGTGAGTCGAAGGTGAGGGAGGAGAGATTGAGATGGTGTGGACGTGTGTAGAAGAAGGGTGTAAAGGGAGAAGAATGCTGAGGATGGAGGTTTATGGACGGGGTAGTGTGGAGAAGGATGGTCCGCTGTGGCGCCCCCTACAGGACGAGGTTGATGATGCAGGGGGAAATTTCCTGCAGAATCCCGTATATTTCCAACTGAGCAATTGAGGGTTAAGGGCCTTGCTCAAGGGCTCCCACTAGTGGTAGCTTGGTGGTGGTGGGGATTGAACCTGCAATCTTCTGGTCCAGAGTCCAAGACCTTAACCACTAAGCCACCACCATCAGATTCACTTTGGGCCATGCATATCCAACATAAACAATGTCTCATTGTGCCTAATGCGCCACCTGGTGGAGCGTCAGGAAATGACATGTCAAATGAACGCAGTCGTAATTATGATATGGGTTGATTTGGACAGTCCGATCTTCAGTGGGGGCCGGATTAAAAGGACCGAGGGGCCCGGATGTATGTTTACACACCCCTGCTGTCGGTCCATCACGTCACAGAAACACACACACACACACACACACACACACACACTTGCATTTTTACAGTTATTATTTAATCACACGGTCCAGTCAAAGTGTTTCCTGGGCAGACATTGGAAGGGAATGATTGCGCAGACGTTCCAGACTAAACCCGTATTAAACCTTTAATGTAGGAACGAAACACTTCATGTGAACTCGCTCGGTGTGCATTACCGAGTCGTAGAGCGTCTGATATATATCTGCAGAGCGGATTAATGGCTGTGTGTGTGTGTGTGTGTGTGTGTGTGTGTGTGTGCCGTAATGCATGGCTGAAATGGCTCCGGAGTGCCTGGATAAATCCTCCAGGTCTTTGCTGGCCTCCACCAGCACATTAAACTAATGATGAAAGCAGTCAGTCGGAGGATGAGCTGCCAGCTGGAAAGCCGTGACTTCAGACTGCGCGCCTCGTGAAAAGGGGATCAGCACTTCTCCGTCTTCTCTCCGACGCTTTTCATTCTTCGCCTCGGAGTGTGAAATCCGAGTGTGTGCAGGAATAAATTGGTCGGAGTGGACGTACAGTAAAAAGGTCCAGGAAGTGATGCGGGGTCAAAAAGAAAAAAAGGGCAGAATTCCGGTTAATGACGCGGTGGAGATTCACTCCCGAACTTCCACACGGGCCGGGATTCACTCCGACGACGTGCTGGTGCTGTTTTATACGCAGATCGTTTAAATGCACACATCACAATACAAGCTCACTGTCACTGGACAGACTGTCTCTCTCTCCGTCTGTCTATCTATATCTCACTTTCTGTCTATGTGTATCTCTCTGTGTCTATCTGTATCTCTCTTTCTGTCTATCTGTATCTCTGTCTCTGTGTTTACCTGTATCTCTCTCTGTATCTCTCTTTCTATCTCTCTGTCTGTGTTTATCTGTATCTCTCTGTCTCTGTGTCTATCTGTATCTCTCTTTCTGTCTATCTGTATCTCTGTCTCTGTGTTTACCTGTATCTCTCTTTCTGTCTATCTGTATCTCTCTTTCTATCTCTCTGTCTGTGTTTATCTGTATCTCTCTGTCTCTGTGTCTATCTGTATCTCTCTTTCTGTCTATATGCATCTCTCTCTCTCTCTCTCTCTCTCTCCATCTCTCTCTCTGTCTATCTATATGTATCTCTCTTTCTGTCTATCTGTATCTCTGTCTCTGTGTTTACCTGTATCTCTCTTTCTGTCTATCTGTATCTCTCTTTCTATCTCTCTGTCTGTGTTCTATCTGTTTATCTTATCTGTATCTCTCTGTCTCTGTGCTATCTGTCTTCTGTCTCTCTGTATCTCTCTGTCTGTCTCTGTCTCTCTCTATCTCTCTCTTCTGTCTATATGTATCTCTCTCTCTATCTCTCTCTTTCTGCTATCTATCTCTTTCTGTCTATCTGTATCTCTCTTTCTGTCTATCTGTATCTCTCTTTCTATCTCTCTGTCTGTGTTTATCTGTATCTCTCTGTCTCTGTGTCTATCTGTATCTCTCTTTCTGTCTATCTGCATCTCTCTCTCTCTCTCTCTCTCTCTCTCTCTCATGATATCTCTCTGTCTATCTCTATCTCTCTTTCTGTCTATCTGTATCTCTCTTTCTGTCTATCTGTATCTCTGTCTCTGTGTTTACCTGTATCTCTCTTTCTGTCTATCTGTATCTCTCTTTCTATCTCTCTGTCTGTGTTTATCTGTATCTCTCTGTCATCTGTATCTCTCTGTCTCTGTGTCTATCTGTATCTCTGTTCCTCTTCTATCTGCATCTCTCTCTTCTCTCTCTCTCTCTCTCTCTCTCTCTACCTCTCTATATGTCTATTTGTCTTCTGTCTGTCTCTCTGTATCTCTGTCTCTGTGTACCTGTATCTCTCTTTCTGTCTATCTGTATCTCTCCTTTCATCTCTTCTGTGTAATCTTATCTCTCTGTCTCTTGTCATATCTGATCTCTCTCTATCTAGCTGTCTTTCCTTTCCTCATATCTCTTGTCTTTCTGTTATTCTGCCTCTATCTCAGTCTCTCTATCTCTCTCTCTCTCTCTGTCTATATGTATCTCTCTTTCTGTCTATCTGTATCTCTATCTCTATCTCTCTCATCTGTCATCTGTATCTCTCTGTCTCTGTGTCTATCTGTATCTCTCTTTCTGTCTATCTGCATCTCTCTCTCTCTCTCTCTCTCTCTCTCTGTCTATATGTATATCTCTTTCTGTCTATCTGTATCTCTGTCTCTGTGTTTACCTGTATCTCTCTGTATCTCTCTTTCTGTCTATCTGTATCTCTTTTTCTATCTCTCTGTCTGTGTTTATCTGTATCTCTCTGTCATCTGTATCTCTCTGTCTCTGTGTCTATCTGTATCTCTCTTTCTGTCTATCTGTATCTCTCTCTCTCTCTCTGTCTATATGTATCTCTCTTTCTGTCTATCTGTATCTCTCTCTCTGTCTATCTGTATCTCTCTCTCTGTCTTCCTGTCTCTCTCTCTGTCTGTCCCTCTCTCTCCCTCTCTCTCTGTCTTGCTGTTTCTCTCTTTCTGTTTCTCTGTCATCGTATCTCTCTTTCTGTCTCTGTGTCTGTCTGCATCTCTCTTTATGTGTGTGTGTGTGTGTGTGTGTGTGTGTGTGTGTGTGTGTGCGCGATGGATGGATATCATCTCATCTCTGTGTCTCGTATGGGTTTCATTACAAGAACCTTTCCCTGCATCACATCAGCACAGGCGCTACGCTATGCTACGCTACGCTCGCTCTCCGTGCCAGTGATGAACCGTTCCCACAAATGATCATTAGCATCATGGCCCACTGCCCACTGCGCTCCTGCTTATAAATTATAAACACACATGCGCCGGTCCGCTTTATTCCCCGACCTGTTTATAGTTATTACACTGATCTCTGGAGGGTTTACACTCCGTAATTAACTCCTGGCCTACGGCGAGTTTCATTTTTCCTCCGTGTGCTGTATTTTCAGACACGTCTGATCCGCTGTTTAGGTGTGCTTAAGTGGACGTCTTTCAGATGTTTGCACACACACACACACACACACACACACACACACAGAAACAAAATAAACACTGACTCCAGCCAATTCTTATTAAAGGAGACTGATTTTAATGCTAATTACTTTGTTAGGAGGGAGGAGGGGTAGACGTGGCTTTGCTGCATGGATTAATGCTGTTATGTTGTCTTTAATTAGATCCATCTTAATTGGGTCCTTCATATGTTCACAGAGTAATAATAATAATATTTATACAATAATAATAATATCTAGTAATAATAATTATTAAGAGTATTATTAGTAGTAGTCATCAGAAAGCATTTAGAATTTTGCTCATGATATGAGTGTGTGTGTACACATGTATACATATATACACATCTATCTATCTATCTATCTATCTATCTATCTATCTATCTATATCTATATATATAATATTATATATATAGTATATATATATAATATATATAGATATATATATATATAGGGAGCAGCCGGTGTGGTTTAGTGGTTAGCATGTTCGCCTCACACCACCAGGATCCGGGTTCGATTCCCGTCTCAGCCATGTGTGTGTGGAGTTGTGTGCATGGTTTCAATCCCGTAGTGCTCAGGGGGTTTTCGGGTTCTCGGGGTTGCCTCCGGTTTCCCCCAAAGGTCCAAAAACATGCACACGGTTAGGTTGATTGACCTTGGCAACTTGGAAAATTGTTTCCTAGAGTGTATGAATGTGTGTGTGATATGTCTGTGTTTGTGGGTGTGGTGTGTGTGTGTTGTGTGTGTCCTGCGATGGGTTGGCATTCCAATCCAGAGTGTATCCTGCCTTAATGCCCATAGACGCCTGAGATAGACACAGACTCCCCGTGACCCGAGGGAAGATCGGATAAAGCAGTAGTGAATAGTAAATGAATGATATGAATTATGATAATATATATATGGAAATATATATCTTAATCATAAGATATATTATAGTCTATAAGATATAGGGGATATAGATATAATCTTTTTTTTTATAACCGTATTTTTGCAATAATGTAAAAGAAATAATAGTAAATCTAGTCGTTGAAAAATGGCATCAGTTTATTGACCTTTCTTTCATTTCAATATGAAATTTCGAACATAAGATTAACAAATTATGGCAGTTAATGTACTTAATTATGTCCGTATTTGGACGAGTGGGGACACTAGAGCTTTTGCAGCACTTGACCAAAATTCGGTCCCAATGTTTGTTAGACCGTTTACGACCAGTGTGCCAAATTTCACATGTTTTTAACTTGGGGTTCACTTGCTTGCAGTAGACAGTGTAGCTCCAAAACGAAGAAAATGTAATACTACTGATACTTTCCACTTCCAATGGCATTGATAATTAAGTGAGTTTTCTTAAGTACATTATTTAGGAAGGTATAAGTATATTCACCTCCATCATTGTCATTGAATATACAGTAGTGTGCAAACGTTCACTGCAGATGTAAAAAAAAAATGCTGTAAAACAACGAACGCTTTCAAAAATGGAAGTGTTAATTATTTACTTTCATCAATGAATGAAGAAAAGAGAAAATGAAGACAATGATTGTGAACAAAATTCTACCTTCAAAACAGCAGTAGTAACAATCATAGTCTACTAATATATCTTTATAGCTAAAAACATTAGGAGGGCATTTATCCTAATATTCACAATATTCACAATGTCGCTTACTAACTAACTATATAAAGGAACGAATTTCTCCACGACTTCACTTTAAAACGCTCGTTGAGGTCGAAAGCGCGTCCTTTCCTCCGTGCGGTGATTTTTCTCATCGATCTGCGTAGGAGGAAATTGATGGTATCTGAGGTGGAACATTATGAATGTGTCGTATAATATGACTGAGTGATGGAGCGGTGCTGGGGAGTGCGATACGGGAGATACCTTAAATAAAGAAGAGATACGGGAAGACTGCTAGGGATTTGAAGCTCAAGGGA
>JACRUU010000021.1:1668724-1673724 GCA_030449085.1 Kryptopterus vitreolus
GAAGTGGTAATGGAGTTGTGACTTTGTGTTCCTGGTCACTGCACACGTTCACCGTTATATTACATTTATATCTCGCACGGCAGACGGGGCTTTCGTTGAATACGGTTTTCCTTCCTTCTTTGAGGCGAATAAATCGTTGTCTTGTCCTCCAGCCTCTAAATGACCAAATGTTGTACTTCTTTCTGTAAACTAAGGAGAATTCATTGGAATAATAACACACACACACACACACACACTGCTCAGGGTCCTCGTAATGTCACTTCATCATCAGAAAAAACTGTGTTTAATTATCCGTAGTAAGTGCTGCTGCGCTGCTGTTATGAT
The DNA here is from genome assembly GCA_030449085.1 of Kryptopterus vitreolus. Classification (NCBI taxonomy): domain Eukaryota; kingdom Metazoa; phylum Chordata; class Actinopteri; order Siluriformes; family Siluridae; genus Kryptopterus; species Kryptopterus vitreolus. The sequence goes on from JACRUU010000021.1 coordinate 1,669,049, forward strand.
TCAAACGCACCAGAAATCAGTAAAACGTGAGACCATTTGCAAAATGGAATTAGGCTGTTATTATAGGCTGGAATATTCGGGTCTGGTTGCCAAAAGTATCCGGACACCGCACTTGACGGGTCCATTTGAGGTTCTTCTTCCAAAAAAATGTTCCCACAATGTTGGAGATTTGTAATGGATGTGTGAGTGTGAAATTTTGTCCTTTGGTCGAACTTTATATATATATATATATATATATATATATATATATATATATATATATATATATATATATATAGCTCAGGGGTTTGAGCCCCGGTATTATTGCCAAGCTGCCCCATCTTGGGTCCTTGAGCAAGGCTCATATATATATATATATATATATATATATATATATATATATATATATATCTTATGGACCCAAGATGGGCAGCTTGGCAATATTGGGGCTCGAACCCCCGACCTTCCGATCAGTAACCAAATGCCTTAAACCCCTGATCTATACCCTCCATTAATTTTCTCATATCCTAGAAGAAAACTTGGGTCAGACATCATACAGCGCCCCCTGGAGCACAGAAGTTTAAGGGCCTTGCTCAAGGACCCAAGAGGTGCAGCTTGGCAATACTGAGGCTCGAACCCTCAACCTTCCAATCAGTAACCCAGTCTTAAATCAATGTTCTCCACCGTTATCATATTACAGGAGGCTTGGGTCAGACATCATACACCACCCACTGGAGCAAACAGGGTGTTAAGAGCCTTTGCTCAAGGGATCAACAGTGGTGGTGTTGGGGCTCGACCTGACAACCTTATGATCAGAAACCCAGCGCCTTAACCAGTGGACCACCATGTAGAGTTTGTTGTTGAAAGAGCACTCTGGTATCCACTGAACTTCTCAGGTTATGTAACGCTCCTGGACGTTCTTTGTCATTGGGCGCTGGTCTGGAAGGTCACAGGTTCAAATCTCACACCACCTCCACCCCCACCACCACCACCACAAAGCTTCCCCTAATTGGCCTTAGAACCTTAACCCTCAGCTGCTGAGTTGTAAGTCACTCTGGATAAGCCATGATTCCTGCGATACTGTAGTAGGGGGTTAAGGGCCGTGCTAAAGGGCCCGCCTTGACAGTGTTGGGATTTGAACCACTGAACTGTCTAGAATCAGGAGCTCATATCGAGTTTGCTAGTCGTGCATGCTATATATATATAATGAATGAATGAGGTACCTGAGACACACCTCCAGGGTTGGGGGTTCGATTCCCACCTCCACCATGTGTGTGTGTGTGTGTGTGTGTGTGTGGAGTTTGCATGTTCTCCTCAGGGGGTTTTTCTCCGGGTTCTCCGGTTTCCTCTGGTCTAAAAACAAGCCCTGCAGGTTGATCGCCACCTTGTGTGTGTGTCCTGTGATGGGAAGGCATTCCATACCCGGTGTGTCGTGCCTGGAAGACGCCCGAGATAAAGCAGGAGAAGACGTGTGAATGAATGAGATACAGTCGCTCCGGATCAAACAGTCTTATGTTATAAAATTCTCCTTTATGATCACGGCTCTGAGGAACGAGGACGCCTTAGAACGCGGGTTCAGATGAAAGTCAATCCAAAGTACAAAAAACAAAAATCACAGAAAGACAAAGAAACGGAAGTTGGAGAGGAGAGCAGGAATTCTAACCGCCACGAGTGGGAGAACGTAGACACGAGCTAACGAGCAGTGTGTTACAATTAGGTGTATGTGTGTGTGTGTGTGTGTGTGTGTGTGTGTGTGTGTGATCACTGAGACCTGAAATGGAAGTGGCTTCTGGGAAATGTAGTCTCTGTGAACTCTACATGAACGGTGTGAGAACATGCGTTTAAAACTAACTGTGATTCTTGTATTAATTAAAATGTGTGTGTGTTCGTGTGTGTGTATGTGTGGGGGGGGGGGTGTTATTTTTCAAACTGGTTCATTTGTTTCGTGGCTCCTGTGACTAATCGTCTCCATTAGCCTCACAATAAAATGATTATGATTATTATTATTATTATTATTATTATTATTTATTTAATATATATTTATTTATCTATTTTTATATATGAATTATATTATATATTTTTTTTTCCAAATGAATAATTTTAATAATTAATTTCTTGATTTTAATCATTAAAAATTGTTAATAAAAAATACAATTTAAATAAACATTTTAAATGATTCATTACTAATGTCCAAAATGTCCTACTGAGGTGGACAATTTTCATTTTACATTTTTAAATGATTAACTTTTAAATGCCTTTAATTCATTAATAAATTCACTAAATTCACTGCAACAGCTCAATTAGCAATAAAAGGTAACAGAATAAAAAATGCATTAAAAATGATTAATTATTAACTAAATAAAAATGAAAAAAATGTCAAAAAAGGATCATTTATGGCATTAATTAATGTACTTATCTATCTACCTATCTATCTATCTATCTATCTATCTATCTATCTATCTATCTATCTATCTATCTATCTATCTATCTATCTATCTATCTATCTATCCATCCATCCATCCATCCATCCATCATCCATCTATCTATATCTATCTATGTATCTATCTATTCTATTCATTCATTCATTCATCTTCATCTTCTACCGCTATATCCGATCTTCCCTCGGGTCACGGGGAGTCTGTGTCTATCTCAGGCGTCTATGGGCATTAAGGCAGGATACACCCTGGATGGAATGCCAAACCTTTGCAGGGCACATACACACACACACACATTCACACACACATTCACACACACATTCGTACACTAGGGACAAATTTCCAAGGTTCCAATCAACCTACCGTGCATGTTTTTGGACCGGGGGAGGAAACCGGAGAACCCGGAGAAAAACCCCCTGAGGCACGGGGAGAACATGCACAAACTCCACACACACATGGTCGAGACAGGAATCGAACCCGGATCCTGGCGGTGTGAGGCGAACATGCTAACCACTAAACCACCGTGCCCCTTCTATCTATTCATTCATTCATTCATTATTTATTTATTTGTTTATTTGCTCATTCGGGTAACCTTGAGTTGTTGTTTTTTTTTCCCCTCTTCATGGCGTTTTGCAATCATGCGCTCGCTGCTAAACTCCTCTTTAGCATGTCTGAAGCACTACTTGGCATTCAGCCGGGCAGAAAGACGCCCGCGTGCCATTTAAAGTCCTTTGATTTTTCTCCAGCTGAAAATCAAGCAGCGATGAGAGAATGCTCTGGGAGAGAGAGAGAGAGAGAGAGTGGGTAAAAGGAGAAACAAAGAGAAAGAAAGAAGAAAGAAGGAGGATAATAGAGAGAAAGGGAAAGAAAAAGAGGAGTATTTATATATATATATATATATATATATAGAGAGAGAGAGAGAGAGAGAGAGAAGAGAGAGGAAGAGAAGAGAGAGAGAGAGAGAGGAGAGAGAGAAGGTAATAAGGGGATAGGGGAGGGGTGATATAAAGAGAGAGAGTAACTTATTAGAGAGAGAAGAGGGGAGCCAAAGGTGGAGGGGAGCTAGAGAGAGTAGCAGAAAGAGCGATAGACAGAAAACAAGACACTGAGTGAAAGAAAGAGAGAGCGATAGTCTCGCCCTCTTAATCACTCTAAGAGAAAGAGTGGCAGAGGGAGGGAGAGGTAGAGAGATAGAGAATGAATGAGAGTGATTACATACACACACACCCACATACATATATATATATAGATTAGAGGATAGAGCAGAGAGAGAGACGAGAGAGCAGAGACAGAGAGTGAGATTTTGGAAATGGGGGAGAGAGAGAAGGGAGATAGAGAGATAGATACTACCTAATCATAGTAGCTGGAGGGATTTGTGAGGTATGGTACGGTCTATGTGTCTATGTGTGTGTGTGTGTGTGTGTGTGGTGTGTGTGTGTGTGTGTGTAGTGTGTAATGTGTGGTGTGAGTGTATATGAGTGTGATGTGTGTGTGAGTATGGAGTGTGCATGTATGAGGACTTGTGCTGTATGTTACTGTGTGTGCTGTGTGTGGTGTGGTGTGGTGTGTGTGTGTGTGTGTGTGTCGTGTGTGATGAGTGTTGTGTGTAGTGTGTGGGATGTGTGAGCGGTGTGTGTAAGATTGTATGTGAGTGTGTATGAGTGAGTGTGCATGTGTGTGTGTGTATGATGTGTATGTGTATGTATGTGTGTGTGTGTGTGTGTGTGTGATGTGTGTGTGTGTGTGTGTGTGTGTGTGTGTGGTGTGTGAGTGTGTAGGTGTGTGTGTGCAGTGTGTGTCTGTATGTGTGTGATGTGTGTGTGTGATGTGTGTGTGTGTGTGTGTGATGATGTGTGTGTGTGTGTGTGTGTGTGTGTGTGTGTGTATGGGTGTGTGTGTGTGTGTATGTGTGTGTGTGTGTGTGTGTGTGAGTGTGATGATGGGTGTGTGTGTGTGTGTGTGTGTGTGTGTGTGATTTGGTGTGTGTGTGGATGAGTGTGAGTGTGTGGGGTGTGTTGTGTGTGTGTTGTGGGTGGGTGTGATGTGTGTGCTGTGTAGGAATGTGTGTGTGTGTATGTGTATGGTGTGTGTTGTGTGTATGGAGTGTGTATGAGTGGTAAGAGTATGTGTGTTGGGTATCGTGTGGTGTGTTATGAGTGGGTGTGTGTGGGTGTGTTGTGCTCAGGGTGTGTGTGTTAATGTGTGTGTGTTTTGTATATGTGTGTATGAGTGTATTTGTGTGTGTGTGTATGAGTGTGTGTG
>JACRUU010000021.1:1681224-1707719 GCA_030449085.1 Kryptopterus vitreolus
AAATTATTCATCCATCTATCCATCCTTCCATCCATACATCCAATTATTCACCCACTCATTCATACACTTATCAAATTATTCATCCGTCCATCCATCCAATTATTCACCCACTCATTCCTCCACTTATCAAATTATTCATCCATCCATCTATCCATCCATCCAATTATTCACCCACTCATTCATACACTTATCAAATTATTCATCCATCCATCCAATTATTCACCCACTCATTCATATATGTATCCAATTAATCATCCATCCATCCAATTATACACCCACTCATTCATACACTTATCCAATTAATTATCCATCCATCCATCTAGTTATTCACCCACTCATTCATACACTTATCAAATTATTCATCCATCCATCCCATCCACTTATTAAATTATTTGCCTCTCATTCCTCCACTTACCAAATTATTCATCCATCCATCCATCCATCCAATTATTCACCCACTCATTCATACACTTATCAAATTATTCATCCATCTATCCATCCATCCACTTATTAAATTATTTGCCTCTCATTCCTTCACTTATCAAATTATTCATCCATCCATCCATCCAATTATTCACCCACTCTTTCATACACTTATTAAATTATTCATCCATCCATCCACTTATCAAATTATTTGCCTCTCATTCCTCCACTTATCAAATTATTTATCCATCCATCCATCCATCCATCCAATTATACACCCACTCATTCATACACTTACCCAATTCATTATCCATCCATCCAACCATCTATCCAATTATTCACCTACTCATTCATCCACTTTTCCAATTATTCATCCATCCATCCACTTATCAAATTATTCGCCTCTCATTCATACACTTATCCAATTATTCATCCATCCATCCATCCAATTATTCACCCACTCATTCATATACGTATCCAATTAATCATCCATCCATCCATCCAATTATTCACCCACTCATTCATACACTTATCCAATTAATTATCCATCCATCCATCCGTCCATCCAGTTATTCCACCCATCTCCCCATTCATCCAATCCAATTAATTATCCATCCATCTAGCCATCCATCCAATCAGCCCCATCCATCCAACCCATCCATCCAACCCATCCATTACTTTCCATTGCCATCCATACATCCAATTATTCACTCACTCATTCATCCAACTAATTATCCATCCATCTATCCATCCATCCAATTATTCACCCACTCATTCATCCAATTATCCAATTAATTATCCATGCATCCATACATCCAATTATTCACTCACTCATTCATCCAACTAATTATCCATCCATCTATCCATTCATCCAATAATCCAATTATACAGCCACTCATTCATTCACTTATCGAACTAATTATCCCTACATCTATCCATCCAATTGTCCACCTACTCATTCATCCAATTATCCAATGATTCATCCATCATCCATCCATCCAATATTCCAATTATACACCCACTCATTCATCAAATTATATATCCAATTAATTATCTATCCGTCAATCTATCCATCCATCCACCCCGGAATTCTTAAAGGAGCCACGTCCCATATTTTACTAAATACTAAACAAAGTAACGTTATAATTAACAAGAAACTGATATTAAAAGAATCATTTCCCGAGTCGTGTTTTTTGTCCTGGTGCTCAGACTCGGGTGGAAAAGATGTGAAATAAAAGGCCACGCCCACAGACGGATTCACGTCGGTGCCAAGTACAATGCTGTGAATCTCCCGCTTTTTTCCTCCAGGAAGTGACCTTTAAGAGCGCACTCAGAAGTGTGTCGGATGAATTTCGTTATTCGCTCCGCGAGAGAAGTAAATAAACATATTTTTTTTCATACGCCTCTGTTGACCTTTGAGATCTTTATCTCTGAAGTCGCGGTGCTAAAATACACTTTATTCTTTTTTTTCCCTTTTGCCCTTTTATTCAAAATATGTGAGTGTATGACATAAACACTGTTATCCTGCACACAATCGCTGTGTGTAATGGATCTTTTCGTCACTGACGGCGTGCGAGCGCTCGACTAACAACGAGTCAACATGTTTAACAAATAAATCAATCAATCAATAAATAGATTCGCAACACATTGATTTATGTGCACATTTATGTGCCAACCGCATTAGATCATAAAGGTATCAAATAAATGAAATGCATTGTGTTTATTACGTGTGTTTTATGAAATGAATTGCTTGTATAAATAGCTGTAGATATTCATTCCATCATCTGGAATTCACGCAAATCATCGAGACAAATGCACTGATATGTTTACATATATATTTATATATTTACAATTTTACGTTAAATAGAACTAAAAAAAAAAAACGACAAATCTTCGGCCTTTTTCTGCGGTTCATATCAAACAGATAAATAAATAAATAAATAAATAGGGGGGCACGGTGGTTTAGTGGTTAGCACGTTCGCCTCACACCGCCAGGGTCCGGGTTTGATTCCCGTCTCGGCCATGTGTGTGTGGAGTTTGTTTGCATGTTCTCCCCGTGCCTCAGGGGGTTTTTTCCTCTGGGTTCTCCGGTTTCTCCGGTTTTCCTCCCCCCCGGTCCAAAAACATGCACGGTAGGTTGATTGGCACCTTGGAAAATTGTCCCTAGTGTATGAATGTTGTGTGTGTGTGTGTGTGTGGTGTGTGTGTGTCCTGTGATGGGTTGGCATTCCATCCAGGGTGTATCCTGCCTTAATGCCCATAGACGCCTGAGATAGACACAGACTCCCCGTGACCCGAGGGAAGATCGGATAAAGCGCTAGAAAACGAATGAATGAATGAATGAATAAATAAATAAATAGAAGCTAAAAATAAAATGGCAATTATTTCTTCTACTCCCTCTAGGGGGCGCCACAGGGCATCAGACTTCTTCTCACCACTCTATCCTCTAAATCAGCCTCTTTCACCCCCAAATGCATTTATTTACATTTGGCAGACGCTGTTATCCGGCACAACTTACAACCGATCTTACTTACAACTTACTTGATCTTGAACCTGATTATATATATATATATATATATATATATATATATATATATATATATATATATATATATATATATTTATTTTTTTTTAAAATATATATATTCGTACAAAAAGTGTATACGAATAAACAAACTGTGTTATGAAGATATGAAGATTGAAGGCAGTGTCTCTGCTGTTCGGATCCTATAGGGGGCGCCATTCAAACCGATACGCAATCTGATCTAAAACAAAACACCTGCAGGGGTTAATATTAGGGCCGATGCTGTTTATACACTTCTGTATGGAAATCTCTGTATGGAAGTCTTCTTTCACATGGGGAAATAAGTAGATTAGGTTTTTCCAATAGATCACCATCACCATCAATCAATCATCATCAATCAATCAATCAATCAATCAATCATCATAGTGATTTGGGTTGGATTGACGTCTGGAGAGACGGTAAAAGCTGGGAATGTAATTCTTTAATTATTAGTATATTATATTATTATTATTATTATTATTATTATTATTATTATTATTATTATTATTATTATTATTGTTGGTTTTATTGTTTTGGGGGGATTATTATTATTATTATTGTTGAAGGTTATTATTATTATTATTATTATTATTATTCCATAATAATAATAATAATAATAATAATAATAATAATAATAAATATAATAATAATAATAATAATATAGCCTCCTATATTATTCTTTATTATATATCCTATCCTTATTATACTTATCCCTATAATCCTCTTATTATTATATCTTTTACTATTTATTTTTTTATTTAAATTCTTTACTTTTTTTATTTATATTATTTTATTTTCCTTAGTAGTAGTCGTAGTAGTCGTATCCGGATTATTATTATTATTATTATTATTATTATTATTATTATTATTATTTTTTTTACTTTTTTTTATTTTTATTATAATTTGTTGACGCTGTAACTCGGTGTTGCTCTCCGGGTGGTGATGAGTTTGAAGCCCTCCATGGTATTAGCGATGAATTAAGCACTGAACTCCACTCTCCCGCTCACTGTAAAGTTCGTGTGACAAGTCAAAAGCAGCGCTTTATTGAATATCTTTCCTTCTCCAAAGTTCATCCCTGACTCTCGTCTTCTTTTCTTTCTCTCTTTCTCTCCGCAGGTAAGTGTGCAGCTCCTTCCCTGACTTGACTGTGAACCCGATCTATAGCGGAGTTTCTAAGAACACGACGTAAGAGCGATCTAACCTCATTCTGTCCTCCTTTTCCCCCTTTCCCCCCCCCCCTTTTTATTGTATTTCTCGTCCTTGTTCACTCGTCTTGTTTGGTTTCGCTCCGTCCTGCCGGTAGTAGCTAATGCTTCAAAAATCCGATTCCAAAATCGATACTGATTAGAAGCGAGACGCGACGTGTGGAGACGGAAAAAAAAGACGAGAGAGAGAGAGATAAAGAAAACGGTTTCGGATTCTGCCGCCTTAATCCAATTTGCTGCTGTATAATTGACTGAGCGTATTTGTTCGAAGAAGGATCGAGTCTCATTGGGTGAGACCGATATCCTGGGTTATTCTTTATTCTGTGGTGGGGGGGGGGGGGGGGGGGGGGGGGGGGTGGGGGTGATGAGGAAGGGGGGGGTCTCTCACTGTGTTTGTCTCCCAGTAAATAAATACCGAACTAAGCGGTGCGGAAGAAAGGAATCGTTCCTTGTGGTTATCGATTCGACTGGACTCCGGTACAAACGGCTGACTCGTAGATACGCTCGGACAAATATACCGTCCAGTATAAACGTTACAGTAGTAGTGTTACAGTAATGACAGTGGGTGGAGTAAACTATTAGATGTAACGACGTTACATCATTTAATTCTATTTAAACTTAAACTTATTTCAAATTTAAACTATAATTTTTTTTTTAGTTTGTAGTAGTAGTAGTAGTATTGTTGTTATTATTATATATTATATTATTTGTATTATAATAATTATTATTTATGTATTTTATTTATTTATTTATTTATATTATTTATGTATAATTATTATTTAATAAAAAAAGAAATAATAAAATAATAATAACGATTATTACTATTATAATTATTATTTATCATTTGTTGGCTTAGGTACTGTGCTTTAGCTGTTAGCACATTTAGCTCACACCTCCAGGGTCGGGGGTTCGATTCCCACCTCCGCCATGTCACTTCCCCCTTGTAAATATTTTGTTTATTATGAAGTCTGGCTTTGTTTGTTGTGTACCTGCTTAAAAACGACATTCATATAAACAAGAGTACTTTTGAATAGGATCGATTCCCAACACGACTAATTACAGAGTTTGAATTACCATTAATGATAATTAATATGGTGGTGTTTTTGTCATTTATTGAAGTATTTGAAACACTGTTTACATATCGTTTGTAGAAGGAGTCTCCAGTGTCGGTGTTTTGTTCCAGGTTTGTCTGGGAAAAAGAAAAAGCAAACAAAACAATGATTACACATATAAAAGTAAAGTAAAGTAAAGCTGGTGAAGGAAAGAATTGATTTTAAGTGCTGTGATGATCCTCATTGGAATATTAGTCAATGTAAAATTACAATAAATAAATGCATTTTGGTGCAATGGATATATCCCATAATCATTACAAGGTCCTGGTAAGTATGCAAAAAGAAAAGAAAAAAGTAAAAAGAAGCATTTATCTGTGAACTATGCTTGGGAGGAGCAGGATAGAGAAAATAATCTAGTGTTCTTTGTTAATGGCTTTTGCCTTTTTCCATTATCTGCTCTGCAGTAAATTCCGATGTAAAAGCGTCTGAAGGCTGCTTAGCATTCCGGCCGGTGGACGGCGGCAGTTTGGAGTGATTTAATGTTTCTGGTCAAAATCAAACAGTGAAGGGTTTAAGTTTTAAGATTTAAGAATTTTCTTAAGTTTTAAGAAGAGTTTTTTTAGTACAAGACATTATTTTTGATAAGTTATAATAAGTAATAATACAAATAATAATAAGGGGCTACGGTGGTTTAGTGGTTATCACGTTCGCCTCACACCGTCAGGGTCCGGGTTCGATTCCCGTCTCGGCCATGTGTGTGTGTGGAGTTGTGGTGTTTGTGCATGTTCTCTCCGTGTCTCAGGGGGTTTTTCTCCGGGTTCTCTGGTTTCCTCCCCCGGTCCAAAAACATGCACGGTAGGTTGATTGGCACTTAGTGTCCCTAGTGTGAATGTGTGTGTGAGTGTGTGATGGGTTGGCATTCCATCCAGGGTGTATCCTGCCTTAATTCCCATAGACGCCTGAGATAGACACAGACTCCCCGTGACCCGAGGGAAGATCGGATAAAGCGCTAGAAGATGAATGAATGAATGAAAGTAATAATAAGTTCGTTACGTTACTCAGGTGACCATTCAAACTACACAATCTGATCTAAAACACCTGCAGGGGTTAATATTAGGGCCGATGCTGTTTATAGACTTCCTTATAAAATTGGATATGAAACGTAAAATAAATCGACATTACTTTATGAAAATCCTCTTTCAGCACGGGAAAACAGTAGATCAGGTTTTCCAGTAGATCACTGTCAATCAATCAATCAATCAATCAATCAATCAATCAATCAATCAATCAATCAAATTAATAGCTCATAAAAATGCAACTGCTATAAATGAGTATATTATTTATTTCTGAAATACATGATGTATTTTAAACAGTACCTTTCCAATGCTTCATTTAAATAAATTAATAAATAAATAAATAAATAAATAAATAAATAATGTTATTAGTTAAACAAAATATGTAACACTTTAAATTTTCCTGTAACAATTTCAGTAAATTCATTAAATTTTTCTCAACCAAAATTTAATCAACCAAATGAAACCCCAAACAAAAAAAAAACTTAATTTAAAATAATATTAAAAAATTAAAAAAAAAAGGTTAATAGCCATGTTTTTCTAAATAAATCAAATAAATATGAATGAATTAATCCATGATTTTCTAAATAAATTAAATGAATTATTTTTGTATTTTTTTTATTTAGAAAAGCATTTATACATATTAAAATTACTTTTTTTTCCCAATAAAAACATGTTATGTTAATTTAAGGGTTTGGAGTTTTTATATATTTTATTTTTTTATTTCGACCTTAATACGGCAAATTTCACCAAACAAACTTGGCCCATTTCTGTGTAATCCCGGAAGCTGTGAGCGGGAATTATACTATAAGTGACCTTTCCTTTCTTTCGTTTCTTCTTTCGTTCACACAGCATGAGTGAAAATTCATTACGCTAGTTATAAACAAAACTTTTTCGTTCAGTTTGGATCTGTTTTTTTTTAACAAACCAAAAAAAAAAAATAGTAGGACTTGAAAAGCGCATTGCTTATTTATATGCTAATTCACAAAAGGCCATATATCAGGCATTAGCTGCTCTTCAGTGGAGTGGGGACGAGGATCCTGAGTGCTGACGCGCTTTTTTTCCCCTGTTTAAAGTAGATTTATGAGACAGACGCTGAAGCTCGGCTTACATAAACATAAATAAATAAGTTAATTCAGTTATTACATAAAATGACGCTTTATTTTCATATTCAATACACACTTTATATCCAAAACGTAATGAGACGCACGGCCATGTTTAAAGCCATGAATGGAAAGGGTTGGAGTGGAAGATCTGCTGCACTCCAGGCTTCCTCACCTCCATCATTCACTAAACTCCCTCGTGGAGGAACAAATACACCAAATGAACAGTGAAGATTATTTGAAGTGGAAATAGGAATAAAATGCAAAATAAGAAAAACCTTGTATTATATATATATATATATATATATATATATATATATATATATATATATATATATATATATATATATATATATATATATATATATATATATATATATATATATATATATATATATATATGCTTATATCTATACCATAGATTGCACATATATACCTTAAATCTTATATATATAATATATATATATATATATATATATACATTCATTCACTCATTCATCTTCTATCGCTTTATCCGATCTTCCCTCGGGTCACGGGGAGTCTGTGCCTATCTCAGGCGTCTATGGGCATTAAGGCAGAATACACCCTGGATGGAATGCCAACCCATCGCAGGACACACACTCACACTCACACACACACACACACACACACACACACACACACACACACACACACACACACACACATTCATACACTAGGGACAATTTTCCAGGTGCCAACACTAAAAGGAAGGGGGGGGGATACACTAAGGGGGAGGGATGCAGTTATTCATGATACAGGCCATCGGGAGGAAGGAAAAACCAAGTGCAACGTGTTTGCAATGAAGGGTGAAAGACAACCAAGGGTGACCATGACCCTAAAGAGGATGAGAGTGAAAAGGACAGGGTGAGGGGATTTTGAGAGGGGAAGGGACCAAGGGGGAGGAGAGGAAAAAGTCCGAGATTTTGGAGGAGGTGGGGAGGAAACCGGAGAACCCGGGAGAACCGGGAGAAAGAGAAAAACCCCCTGAGGCACGGGGGGGAGAACATGCACAAACTCCACACACACATGACCGAGACGGGAATCGAACCCGGATCCTGGCGGTGTGAGGCGAACGTGATAACCACTAAACCACCGTGCCCCCTATATATATATATATATATATACACACCTTGCATCATATCCATACCTTATATCTTATATGTAGGTGAACTGACACTTTGTTTATGGCGAATAAATTTGTTAGAAAACATCTGAATCTGGCAGATCCGTGTATTTTTTTCCTTTTTCATGATGATGATGATGATGATGATGATGATGATGATGATGATGATGATGACTGACGAGCGCTCGGTTGAGTAATATCCCTTATTTTCACCCGGGAAAATAAGGAGAATCCAGACGATGAAGTATGAAAGTGCTTAAATGTGGATTTGCATATAATTGAGACTTCCAGTCGACCCGCGGGCTTCATTTGTCATTCCGCTTCATTTACGGACCTCTTTTTTTCCCTGTCAAGTGAGATACCTTTTTTTTTTTTTTTTTTTTTTTTGTCGCTATGCTAATCGGAAGGTGTATCCGAGTCGTTCGCGGAAAAGGTCACATGTGATTGGATCGCTTCGCGGAACGCTGTAGCAAAGCGCATGAATCACGTCGGGATCGTTGACGCAGTCGATAACGACGGAGAGAACTCTGGGACGTTGCGTCAATCTGATACAGATTACATTTCATCTACAAGCTTGTTCGCATTACGGCCAGATCATCACACTGTTAATGGGCGTGTCTGGAGAGACGGGGTGCCTAGACTTTTAATTACAGCAGCATGGCTAACGCGGCGGGGACAACCAGACCCTCCTTTATTTATGTTGGTAAACAGGACGAGATGGAGACGATGGCGGGAAACGTAATTAGAATGAAGTCCATTCATTTCACATTGATATTTGCACATGTGACTAAACTCCGCCCACAACCAGCGCATATCTTTATTATTAAATCGAAAAAACATATTATTGCGCAGAGAAATACAGGAAATAAACAATAAGCAAACAAATGAATACAGTGGTGTTACACATTTTAATAACAATAAAATAAGAAAAAACACTACAAAATTCACAGGAAAATAAATAAATAAATACATAAATGTTTTGATAATAAAAAAAACATTATTTCCCAGACAAATACAAAAATAAATGATATATAAATAAATGAATGAATGAATTAGGTATTGCATGTTTTATAAAAAAAAAAAAATTTATTATTATTATTATTATTATTATTATTATTATTATTATTATTATATAATAATGGTATTTCACAGAAACGTGCAATTATTAACTCATCAATTAAATTATATATTGATATTATATTACGGCTTATTTATTTATTTTTACCGCACAATGCTGAGAATATTTTGGTGTTTCGTTGTTTTAGATTGCCCATTTTAACTTCGTGAACAATTCCCAAATGTAACGCTATATCATTCAATCCTTTACCTGGAATTGTTGTAAAGTGGTGCTAAAATAATATAAATAATATATTGTAAAATTAATAATATAAAATAAATAAATGATAATAACAGGAAGAAGAGAGGGCACGGTGGTTTAGTGGTTAGCACGTTCGTCTCACACCGTCAGGGTCCGGGTTCGATTCCCGTCTCGGCCATGTGTGTGTGGAGTTTGTGCATGTTCTCCCTGTGCCTCAGGGGGTTTTTCTTTTTTTCTCCGGGTTCTCCGGTTTCCTCCCCCGGTCCAAAAACATGCACGGTAGGTTGATTGGAACCTTGCAAAATTGTCCCTAGTGTATGAATGTGTGTGTGTGAGTGTGTGTGTGTGTGTGTGTGTGTGTGTGTGTGTGTGTGTGTGTGTGTGATGGGTTGGCATTCCATCCAGGGTGTATCCTGCCTTAATGCCCATAGACGCCTGAGATAGACACAGACTCCCCGTGACCCGAGGGAAGATCGGATAAAGCGCTTGAAGATGAATGAATGATGGAATGAATAAGAAAAAGAAGAAGAAAATACTTGTCTCTCACCACACCTCCCTGATGAATTTCCGGCACCATTCGGAGTCTTACTTAATTCATGCTGTGTTGTTTGGAAAAAGAATCTGTGGCATAAATACGAGTTAATTCAGTTATAAAAGAAACGTCCACTAGACAACTCTTTTATATGGCCTTTGGATGCACGTTTTATTCTATCTTTCTTTTTCCTTTTTTTGTTTTTGGATTAAGGCTAAAAATTACATATGCGAGAGTCATGATCTCATCAACGGAGGCCCAGAGTTCAGCTAATTGGCCGCATGTTTAAATGCCTGCTTTGTCTTAATTGGTGGAGGGAAAAAAATAAATAAAGATCCATAGTCCAGAGTTGTTCTTCTCGGGTCCAGTGGGAGAACGCCTTGGCAGGGCGGACACTCGGAGGAATCCGTAATCAGTTTATAGTGCTGCCGCTTCTGACACGTCGGAGACTTTGACCCAGATATAACCCGGAGATTAGACGGAATGAGGATTCGGAGGAGCGGGACGCTTGGCAAGAGGGCGAATGGAGAGCGAGTGAATGCGGAGCAATTAAAACAAACATTTGGCTTTTTTTAAATCTGTGGAATAATCAAAAAAAACATGGGGAAAAAAATCAATGCGATATACAAAATAATTACCTTCAAAAATTAAGTTCTTAAAAAAAAATAAATAAAAAATAGCCAATGCTTCCAATCCAATAAGATTTAAGGTATAGATGTATTTAGATTTAAGGTATATGATATAAGGTACAGTGGCAAGAAAAAGTATGTGAACCTTTTGGAATTTCATGGTTTTCTGAATAAATTGGTCATAAAATGTTATCTGATCTTCATCTAATTCATTGGTATTGACAAACACAATGTGTCTAAAAATAATAACACCAAAATAATCCGATCTTTCTTGTCTTTATTGAACACAATCATTCAACATTCAAAATGGCAGTGGAAAAAGTAAGTGAAAGCTTGAGTTAATGACCTCAAAAACGCTAATTGGAGTTAATTGGTTTTATCACACCTGGAGTCTTGTTAAGATAATAAGTTTGGAGGTGTGGACTACAGATAATCTGACTGATAAAAACCCCTCAAACCTTTGGAGTTTCCTCTGCACAAGAAGAACATGATTATTTGAGCCATGCCTCGTCAAAAAGAGCTTTCAGAGGACCTACGATCAAGAATTGTTGATTTACATGAAGCTGGCGAGGGTTACAAACTTATTTCAAAGACTTTAGAAATTCAGTCTACAGTTCGGCAAACAATCTACAAATGGAGACAATTTGGGACTGTTGCTACTCTACCTAGAAGTGGACGCTCCGTCAAAATGACACCAAGAGCACAACGAACACTCATCAATGAGGTAAAGAAACCCCGAATGACAGCCAAAGATTTGAAGGCATCATTGGAACTTGCTAACATATCTGTTCATGAGTCTACAATACGTAAAACACTGAACAAGCAGGGTATCCACGGCAGGACACCGCCAAGGAAGCCGCTGCTTACTAAAAAGAACATTACTGCACGCCTTAAGTTTGCTTAAGTTTGTAAAAGAGCACATTGACACTCCACAGCGGTATTGGCAAAATGTTTTGTGGACTGATGAAACTAAGATTGAACTATTTGGAAAAAACACACAGCACTACATCTGGCGTAGAAAGGGACACGGCATATCGTCATGAAAACATCATCCCAACTGTAAAGTATGGTGGAGGAAGCATCATGATTTGGGCCTGCTTTGCTGCATCAGGGCCTGGCCAGCTTGCAATCATTGAGGGGAAAGATGAATTCCCAAGTATATCAGACAATTCTTCAGGATAATGTGAGAATGTCTGTACATCAGCTGAAACTGTGTAGAAAGTGGGTGATGCAACAGGACAACGACCCAAAACACCGGAGCAAGTCCACAACAGAATGGCTTCAGAAAAACAAAATCCGCCTTTTGGAGTGGCCGAGTCAGAGCCCAGACCTCAACCCAATAGAGATGCTATGGATTGACTTGAAGAGGGCCGTACACATGAGACGTCCAAAGAATATGACAGAGCTAAAGCAGTTCTGCCAGGAAGAATGGGCTAAAATTCCTCCTCAGCGATGTGCAGGTCTGATCCACAGCTACAGGAAGCGCCTGGTTGAGGTTATTGCTGCCAGGGGGGGTCAACCAGTTATTCATTCTAAGCTTTCACTTACTTTTTCCACTGCCATTTTGAATATGATATATATATATATATATATATATATATATATATATATATATATATATATATATATATATATACCCAAGTGTAATAAACTAAACACTAGGTGTGTGTTTAGACACTAGCTGTGTAATAAACTAAAAACAAACAACAACATAGGACCTAATAGAGAGCTTTGGGGGACACCAATTAGACATGTGACCGCCTTCATGCAAATAAACGTCTAATGAATATGCAGAATGTTCTAAGCGGCTCCGTTTTCACATCTCTTAACGAATCCGCAGAGATCCCCCACGCCGGGGACGCCCTCGTTAGCATTTCATCTCGCATCATTAACTACAATTAGCTCTCGCAGTATTCACATATCAAACCATAACAGAATCCTTTAACACAAACACTCTGGCACAAGGACGTTTTTGGACTCCATTTGCATCTCATTTAGCCGTTCTACAGTACGTCGCGTATACGGAATGCTAATCGGGACCCGTCACATGACCGTCACGGGGCGATGTCTGTTTACTTTATTTATTTATTTATTTATTTTCAACGCGGCGAGGTTTAATAAGGCCTCGAAGGCTTTTTGGCGTTTTTTTCCGCACAGCGTAGCTAAAAAATTGACGTTGTGGAGGACGTTTTTTGATATCGCGCCCCAGCCGCGAGCGGCTTCGGGGATTTCCGGATTGGTGAAAAACCCCGTTTGATTTTGATCTGACATGAACGGTTGACCTTTATACCCCGTCAGACTTGGAGAGATGACATGCTGATCGGAGGAGATGAGAGATCACAAAGAATGCCTGGAACATGAGTGTAAACAGAAAGATAGACAGAATTCCTGCCAATATTAATGTGAGGGTGAGGAGGGGGAGACGAAAAAAAAAAAAAAGAAAGAGTGAATGCTGGAAGACACTTGATTTATATTGTATCATGTAGACTGTATGGACTTGTGAAGAAAGATCCCATTCATTCTTCTTTTTTTTTTCCCGAATATCTCATTCCATATTTAGTCTCTCCTTTCGTCCATGTCTGTCCAGATGTTCCACTGGATTTTGTAGGGATTTCATTCAGACCCCATGGCGTTAGTATTCTCGGTACTGGGGGTGGAGTCAACGTTCACATGTAGCACTAGAGCAGGAGATCTTCCAAACCAACCCGAATGAAAATGACTGGCGCATAGGCCACACCCCTTTTAATGATAATGATTACCATCGAGGGCACAAACACAAACAAATTCACGATACCAATACCAAATCGATACTATGACAGAATTAAAAAAAAACAAAAAAAAACAGAAATTGTATATTTATTTCTGGAACTGTTTTTATTTATTAATAAACACCCAATGCTTGTTGTCTGCCGGAACAAACTGTTTCAACAAAACAAAACAAATATCAAACGAACAAAAAATATTGCTCTTTTTAATTATTTACAAAGGATGAAAGTCGGCGAGCATCCGAGGAGGGGAAATTGCCAAGCACACAATTTGCACACAATTTGCGCCCCCTACATTCCAAAACCTGCTACTACAGCTGTCGGCACGAATAAAATGAAGAATCGTATCGTTTTTAAATTCTGGGTATCGCGATGCTTTCGGAGTACCGTTATATCGTGCAAAACATTGTGTAAATCTTCACTAAAGTTTGCTAATGGAATTATTTGACCGGCGTTATTGCTCAGGAGCGAGAAGGAAGCGCTATGTCACATCTATGCGCTGCCATAAAGCTTCCTGAGCTGTGATGAATCGTAAAATGTTTAGCGTTAATCCCTGCTGTCTAAACATGCACAATACAACATATTATTATTCTATTATAATCGGAAGGATGTAGTAGAGTTATATATATATATATATATATATATATATATATATATATATATATATATATATATATATACACACACACACACTCACATAGCCTGTCGTGGTTATTGTGACTCTGTTTAAAGCTCAGCTGCTCCTGGTCTTATCTGGCTTTACCACATTTCTTATCTCCAGAGAAGTGTTTTTTGGAGCAATGCATCATCCTGCTGCTTTGTGCAGAAAATAAACACCTAAGAGTTGTTTTAAAAAAAAAAAAAAATAAAGGATTTGTTATTGAATGTAATTCGTGACTTTTGTGCGAGTGATATATAATGGTTAGGGCGTCTATTTTAATCCATGCATTATTATTATTATTATTATTATTATTATTATTATTATTATTATTAATAGTAGCAGCAGTAGTCGAGCAAATCACGATAAAATGAATATATTTTGTGTGCTGGCTGTTTCACTAAAACCCATAAAATACACAATAACAGCAACCTTTGCTCAATGCCATTGGAACTGAAGGAAAAGCTCGTAGACACGGTTTTCCCGGATTATTCTTCGTGCACGTTTATGCGCGGTGCTTCGAAACCCCGAATATGCATGCATTTTTCAATATAAAGCCAAAAACAATCTGTAATAAATGCTGTTTATAGTCCTGCTTGACAAAAGTGACCTTAAAAAGGCGCATTTCGGTAAGCGCCACCTAGTGGACAAATCAAAGTAATCAAAAAGTGACTTTTATGAAGTCGGTGAAAAGTTACGCCGCGTTTTCAGTAGCGTAATTTTTCCACAGTAACCTTCCCAAACACGGATTATTGGATTACTTAATTACGGACGATAATTTCAGGACGTTCTTCTTGCCAACTTTCATCTCGTTAACTAAACGAGGTTTTATGCAACAATGCGACCTGTCGGAGAAACGTGGCCATGGATAGAATGTAATTGAAGGTAACATCGGCGGAAAAATTAAATGGTCGTATTTCATGTTCAGATACTATGGGGGGGGGGGGGTGAAGGAAAAAGGGAATAGAGGTTGGTGCCTTGGGAACGCATATGGAATGTCTGTAATAAGCTAATCGAGTTGGAATGAAGCTAGTACATTAAAGCGGCGTACATGAAACACTTGTTAACCGAGCTAAGGGAGGGGTGTGTAGTGTGTTTTGCTCAGTGCTTTAACGGTGCTCGGTGGTGAAGGGGGGGTGCTCGGCTACTGATCGGAAGTTCGGGGGGGTTTCGATCCCCGGTATCGCCAAAAAAAGCTGCCTCCCTGCCTCCCTCGGCCCCCCTCCGTCCTTGAGCAAGGCCCTTAATCTTCCGTGCTCCAGGGGCCCTGTATCCAAAACAAATCTGGGATATGGGAAGAAAGAATTTCACTCTGCTGAAGTGTTCAATTCTAACAAGGTCGTTACAATAGGTCTCTTTTAAACAACACTTTCTCCATCCGTCCACTCCGCTATCCTCCAACACCGGTCCGTACGATCTCACTGTACATTTACATTTGCAGCATTTATCCAGAGAGACTTACAACTGAGGAATTGAGGGTTAAGGGCCTTGCTCAAGGGCCCACTAATGGCAGCTTGATGGTGGTCAAGCATTTCACTGCATATCATACTGTGTATGACTGTGTATGTGACCAATAAAATTTGAATTTGAATTTGAATTTGTGGTGGGGTTTGAACCCGTGATCTTCCGGTCCGGAGTCCAACACCTTAACCACTGGGATAACACCAGAAACAACACCACCTCCTTTGGCCCTCCACTGGGCTATACCACCTCCCTTGGCCTTCCACTGGGCCACACCACCTCCCTTGGCCCTCCACTGGGCTACAGCCACACCATCCCTTGGCTCCCTTGGCCCTCCACTGGGCCACCACACCACCTCCCTTTGGCCCTCCACTGGGCTACACCACCTCCCTTGGCCCTCCACTGGGATACACCACCTCCCTTGGCCCTCCACTAGGCTACACCACCTATCTCTTGGCCCTCCCCTGGGCTACACCACCTGGGATACACCACCCTTGGCCCTCCACTGGGCTACACCACCTCCCTTGGCCCTCCACTGGGCTACACCACCTCCCTTGGCCCTCCACTAGGCTACACCACCTATCCCTTGGCCCTCCCCTGGGCCACACCACCTCCCTTGGCCCTCCACTGGGCTACACCACCTCCCTTGGCCCTCCACTGGGATACACCACCTCCCTTGGCCCTCCACTAGGCTACACCACCTATCTTGGCCCTCCCCTGGGCTACACCACCTCCCTTGGCCCTCCACTGGGCTACACCACCTCCCTTGGCCCTCCCCTGGGCTACACCACCTCCCTTGGCCCTCCACTGGGCTACACCACCTCCCTTGGCCCTCCACTGGGATACACCACCTCCCTTGGCCCTCCACTAGGCTACACCACCTATCTTGGCCCTCCCCTGGGCCTACACCACCTCCCTTGGCCCTCCACTGGGCTACACACCACCTCCCTTGGCCCTCCCCTGGGCTACACCACCTCCCTTGGCCCTCCACTGGGCTACACCACCTCCCTTGGCCCTCCACTGGGCTACACCACCTCTCTTGGCCCTCCCCTGGGCTACACCACCTCCCTTGGCCCTCCACTGGGCTACAGCACCTCCCTTGGCCCTCCACTAGGCTATACCACCTCTCTTGGCCCTCCCCTGGGCTACACCACCTCTCTTGGCCCTCCACTGGGCTACACCACCTTCCCAGTACACACACCGAGTCTCATACAACAGCCACTGTTTCAGCTTCACGGCCGCCTGTACGTCTATAAAGTCGTAGCCCAGAGCGTCAATCCATCATCGACACTCCTGAGTTGGAGGTGCAGTAATGGAAACGGTGCTGCGCTACAGCAGGAGGAATGCAACAAAAATGAACGGATAGTCGTAGAACAGAAGAAGAATAAAATGCACGCGGGGTGTTTTTAATCTCCTGTGAAACAGCACTTAGACGACTAGAGCCTGACCTTCGGCTGCTCAAGACCCGCTAATGACGAACGGGTCAATAAACGCAGATTCATCACGCTGAAGAATAGTTATGAAACCCCAGAACGACGGAGTAGAACAAGCGATTTCTGGAGCGGCTCGAGATGAGACGATTCACGAGATAAAGCTCATGACGGTACGAAGGGACACCAAATGACGCCTCGCCGCTCCGCCTTCACTACGGCGTAGCGCGTATCGATCCGCGACCTCCCGATCAAACTGACCTTTTTAAAATTCCCTCACTTCCCTTTTTTGTGTCGGCCTTCCGTGTTGTGGAGGCTCGCACCGCCGGTGTTTGACAAGCGCGCCCCGGATCAGCACCAACATCGCAACGCTGTCAGAGAAGGTGAGATTTCCGACAGCGAGGGCAGAACAGGACGTCTTACAAAACATGAAAAGCTCGGCCGCGGGGAAGCCGAGTCAGGGAGGTGCTGGATCCTGACGATTCCCGCGCCTGGCGTTACAGGACGCTTCCCGATGTGCTTCATTTTGCAGGGCGTTCTCGGAACGCCCCCCGCGTCGCTCCGGAACGCCGATCAGCTCTCGCACGCGTTTGTTTTTCCGATATTCCTTCTCACTCGTTTTATTTTTCCGTGCACGCTTTTATACAATTAAACCAAAATAAGATGAATGGCTCACGGATTCACAGAGCTCTAATAAGCATTGTTAAATAATCCAGCTGGGGCGAACGCTAATGGCTTTAAATCTTTATTCGCTGCTAATCATCTATATTTTAAAATGGAATACATTCTTTTATTCAAATATTATTCTGTTTTCATCGTTCCGATTGGATTTTTCGGTAGTAAAACAAAGCCACACCCCTTTTCTACGACAGTGACTGACACATATGCCACACCCCTTTCAATAACAGTGATTTATAAGGGTGTGGCCTACATGATAATGACAGAGATTACCACAGAGGCCACACCCTTTTAATGATAGTGACTGGCACATAGGCCACACCCCTTTTAATGACAGCGATTACCAGAGGCCACATCCCTTTTAATGCCAGTGATTACCACATAAGCCACACCCCTTTTGATGACAGTGATTACTACAGAGTCCACCTCCCTTATAATGATAGTGACTGGCACATAGGCAACATCTCTTTTAATGCCAGTAATTACCACATAGGCCACACCCCTTATAATTGCACTGATTACCACAGAGGCCACACCCCTTTTAATAACATTGACTGGCACAGAGGCCACACCCCTTTTAATGACCATGATTACCACAGAGGCTACAACTCTTTAATTGACAATGACTGCCACCGAGGCCACACCCCTTTTAATGCCACTCATTACCACAAGGCCACACCCCTTTTAATGCCAGTGATGACCACAGAGGCCACACCTCTTTAATTGACAATGACTGGCACAGAGGCCACGCCCCTTTCAATGGCACTAACTAGAATTGAGGCCACACCAATTCCAGTGTGAATGAATGTCACTGAGACCACGCCCATTTAAATTATCTCGACACAGAGACCACGCCCCCTTTTCAAAATCAACGATTGCCACGAGTGGCTTGAATAAAACAATAAAAAAGCAATAAAACAGGCCACACCCCTTGCATTGACCCTGACAGGCCACACCCCCTTCTCTGATCTCTGTATTCTGTATTGCTCTTATTATTCTGCGTTTTATTTCTTCGTTATTCGATCAATAGCGACAGTTTTCCTGGAATAATTATGGAGAAATCATCAGCATGCTAATCATGTAGCATCCCGACCCAGCCAGTCGTGGTAGATTTGTTTGTTTGTTTGTGTGTTTGTTTGTTTGTTTGAGAAGGGCTATGGAGGCACGATGAATGGTGAGATGTTTCCTCCCGGTGTGTGTGTGCTCGGGTGAGATAAGGCAGTGTGATGGAGGCATGCGGCCTCTGCGCTCAGGTGGCATAGATTCTCACCACCGAGTTGCAGCGCCGACTTCCTGAAGGGAATCCGAGGAAAAATCACCGCAGAGAGCGGGATTATCCGGGCGGAGTGTTCATCCATGCGTACGCTCACTCGTCTGTCGTCTCGCTCTTCTCCGCGGTGAGCTGTGTTTTTATTCCTCCTTCCAGCCGTGGGTGATTAAGTCTGTCCCCGGGTGGGGAGGGAACACGCTGGCTTTGTTTTGGCACCCGGGTTCCTCGTGGTGCAGAAGCTGCTGTCCATGGTGCTGAATCTTACTGTAGACCCAGAGGAAAGATTTTATAATAATAAGTTATAATAATGATAAAATAATAATAATAATAATAATAATAATAATAATAATAATAATAATAAATAATAATAAAATGGAAATAAAATAATGAATAATAATAATATGATAATAATAATAATAATAATAATAATAAATAATAATGATAATAATAATAATAATAATAATAATAATAATAATAATAATAATAATAAAATAATAATGATGATATGATAAATAAATATAAATATATAATAATAATAATAATAATTATTTTATTTATTATTATTATTATTTATTATTATATTATTTAATTCCAATATTTTAATTCAGAAGATATTTGCAAATATTTACATTTGCTACAATTATTTAATCTTTATATATATATATATATATATATATATAATATATATATATAATATATATATATATATATATATATATGTGTTCCCTTTATATCTGAAATTTAATACATTATTTATTTCCCTGCATTTTTTTTTGTTTGTTTGTTTTTACCTGCAGAATTTATTTGTTATAAATTATTTATTATCCCATCTCACTACATGAATTATCTCTCTCTCTCTCTCTCTCTCTCTCTCTCTTTATAAAAATCAGGTTGTCTGTCTATTTATCTGTCATTACATTGTTCTTTCTTTCTTTTGCTTTCTTTCTTTCATTTAATCTTTCTCTTTTTTTCATTCCTTCTTTCTTTCTTTCAACTTTCTCTAGTTTTTTTTTCCTTTCTAACACCATTTTTTTCATTTAGTTTTCTTCATTCTTTTATCCATTCTTTTATTCATTTGGCCATTTGATCTCTCTCTATTTTTCTTTCATTTAATCCTCTTTCTTTCAATATTTCTTTCTTTCTCTTTTATTCTTTTCCTTTCTTTCAACATTTTTTAATCTTCCTCTTTCGTTTCATCTATCATTTACTATTCTTCTTTCTTTCTTTCTTTCATTTTTCTTCTTTCTCTTCTTTTACTTCTTTCCTCATTATTTCTTTCTGTCATTTGATATCCATCTAACTTTTTTTCCTTTTTCTTTGTTTTTCTTTCTTTCTTTCATTCATTTTTTTCTTTCTCTTTAACCTTTCTTTCATTATTTTTTCAGCCTTTTATTTATTATTTATTTCTATCTATCTATCTATCTATCTATCTATCTATCTATCTATCTATCTATATATCTATCTATCTATCTCTTACTATTCTTTATTATTCTATTCATTTACCTTTCTTTCAAACTTTTGTTCATTTAACCTTCATCTATCTTTCTTCCTTTAATTCTTTCATTCATTAGTTTTCTTTCATTCTTTCTACCTTTCATTTCTTTTATTCTTTCATTCATGCCTCTTTCTTCTTTCTTTCAACCTTTTATTTATTATTTGCTGCAATTTTCTAGTTAATAATTTTTTTCTTTTGTCATTAAATCTGAATTTTAATACGTTATTGATTTTCCTGCTGTTTTATTTACTTTCTCTGCATTTTTCTGTTTTTTATCTGCAGAATTTATTTGCTTTGAATTCACATATTTTAATATTAAATGTTTATGTAATATTTACATTTATTCTATTCATTTTTTTATTTCTTTGTGTTGTTGGTTTTGTTTATTGTCTCTGTTTGTTTTTTTTTTTGGCGGGGGGGGGGGGGGGGGGGGGGGGGGGGGGGGGGGGGGGGGGGGGGGGGGGGGGGGGGGGGGCTGGGGGGTGAGAAGGCACCAAAAGAAAAGAAAGAAACCCTGAACAGCTTTTCCTCGCGACTTTCAGCCGTTCGCTTCGTAGATCACATTCATGTTCGTGGGTCCAAATCACGATGTCACGCACTTCTTCATTTCACTGTCCAAACGTCCACCTGCAATTTCAGGAGAAGATTACAGGCACAGCGATAACGGGCCCAAACATCCTGCCGCGACGCTTCAGATCCAATCCAATCCTACGTCTGAAAAAAACCCCATAAAATCCCTCCATCACGCTGCGTTTTACAGAGATGGGTTGAATAGTGCTAGACGTTTTTGTTAGTGGTTGCCATGGAGACGCATCAGCACTAATTATAATCCGGGTCCTGTTCGGGTTTTGGATCTGGACATTTTTCTGTCATCTGTACTGGACCTTCTGGACTATTGTTGGGAATAAAGCATTTTAGTACTATTACCACTCATCCATCCATCCATCCATCCATCCATTCACCCATTGATCCATCCATCCATCCATTCACCCATTCACCAATTGATCCATCCATCCATTCATCCATTCATCCATCCACCCATCCATCCATCCACCCATCCATCCATCCATCCATCCATCCATCTATCCATCCACCATCCCCATCCACCCATCCATCCACCCATCTATCCATCCATCCATCCATCCACCCATCCATCCATCCACCCCATCATCCACCCATCCACCCACCCATCCATCTACCCATCCATCCATCCACCCACCCATCCATCCATCCATCCATCCATTCATGCATCCCTCAACCCATCCATCCAGTCACCCACCCATCTATTTATCTACCTTTAGATGGAGGTGGAAACTATGTGGGAATGGTGTGGAATTGAGGTGGGAATGAGGTGGGAATGGTGTGGAATTGAGGTGGGAAATACGTGGGAATGGTGTGGGAATGATGTGGGAATGATGTGGGAATGATGTGGGAATGATGTGGGAATGGTGTGGGAATGATGTGGGAATGGTGTGGGAATGATGTGGGAATGATGTGGGAATGGTGTGGAATTGAGGTGGGAAATACGTGGGAATGGTGTGGAAATGATGTGGGAATGATGTGGGAATGATGTGGGAATGATGTGGGAATGATGTGGGAATGATGTGGGAATGATATAAATGATCAGTGGAGCTGGAACATCTCTTGTCACTCTCATGCCAAGAGTTCGCTCGGCTCAGAGAAACACAATGGGGCAGAATTGAATCGTGTCCGTGGTCCAGAATGTGGGAAGAGAGATTGTGTCGTTTGGCCAGACGCAGACGCAGACGGAGCCGTGTACAGATCCCGAGGCAGACGGAAGGCTGGATCGTGCCGTGCTCCTGCTTTTTGGACCATGAAGGAAAATGTTGTTGTATTTTTGGCGGGAGGAAAGTGAGATGGAGCTTCTGAGTAAATGATGGAGTGAAACCTTTTACTTAATAGAAAGTGTCGCATTATCAATGGAATTCTCTTAGCTTACTACCCTAACACAAGTGTCTTCAGCATTGTGTGTGTGTGTGTGTGTATGTGTGTGTGTGTGTATGTATGTGTGTGTGTATGTGTGTGTGTGTGTGTAGTGTGGTGTATGTGGCGTGTGCTTATGTGTGTGTTTTGTGTGTGTGGTGTTGTGTGTGTTGTGGTCGGTGTAGTGTGGTGTATGTGTATGTGCTGATGTGTTGATGTGTGTTGTATGTGTGTGTGTGTGTCTGTGTGTGTGTAGGTGTGTGGTGTGTGTGTGTGTGTGTGTGTGTGTGTGTGTGTGTGTGTCTGTGTGTGTGCGTGTGTGTGTGTGTCTGTGTGTGGTGCTGTTGTGTGTGTGTGTCTTGTGTGTACGTCCTTGGTTTATGTGTGTAGGTGTGTGACGTGGTGTTGTGCCTTATGTGTGTGGTTGTGTTTGTGGTGTTGTTGTGTTTGTGTGTGTCGTCGTATCGTGTGTGTTTGTGTGTGGTGTAGTGTGTGTGTGTGTATGTGTGGTGTGTGTTTGGTGTGTTTTTTATGGTGGTGTGTGTTGTGTGGCTGTGTTTGTGTTTGTGGTGTGTGTGTGTGTGTGTGTGTGTGTGTGTGTGTGTGTGTGTGTGTGTGTGTGGTGTGTTGTGTGTGTGTGTACGCGTGTGTGTGTGTGTGTGTGTAGGTGTGTGTGTGTGTATGTGTGTGTGTGTGTTATGTGTATGATATTGTGTGTGTATGTGTGTGTTGCTAGGTGTGTATGTGTGTCCTGTTGTGGTTGTAGGTGTTGGGTGCCTTGTGCGGTGTGTGTGTTTTGTCTGGTTTTGTGTTGTGTGTTGTGTGGGTGGATGTGTGTGTGTGCGTTGTGTGTGTGTGTCTGTGGGTGTCACGGCTGTTGTTTGTGCGCGCGTGTGTGTGTGTGTTGTGTTGTGTGTGTGTTGTGTGGTGTGTGTGTATGTGTGTCGGTGTGTGTCGGGTGTGGTGGGTGTTGTGTGTGTGTGTGGGTTTTTGTGACGTGTGTGTGTGTGTGTGGTGTAGGTGTAGGGGTGTGTCTTGGTGTGTTTGTGTGTGTGTGTCGTGTGTGTGGTGTTGGTGTGTGTGTGTGTGTGTCGGTGTATGTGTGTGTAGGTGTGTGTGTGTGGTGTGTGTGTGTGTGTGTGGTGTGTGTTGTGTGTGGGTGTGTGCTGTCTGTGTGTGGTGTGTGGTTGTCTGGTTGTGTGTTCCCCGTGTGGTGGCTCATTGGTCGTGTTGTGTTTGTGTTGTGTGTGTGGTGTGTGTTGTGTTTGTGTGTGTGTGGTGTCAGGTGGTCTGTGTTGTGGGTGTCCGGTTTGTGTGTGTGGCACTGTGTGTTTGTGTGTTTGTGTGTGTCTGTGTGGGAGGTGTTGTGTGTTGTGCTTTACGTTGTCTGTGTGTCCTGTCACCCGGTGTGGTGGTGTGGTTGCCTGTGTGTCCTGTGTGTGTGTGTGGTGTATGTGCGTGTATGGTGCTGTGTGTGGTGGTGTGTTTTGCTGTGTGTTGTAGTACTGTCAAACGAACACCGCCGATCCGATCTTCTGTATTATTTGTGTTATTCAGAATTTTGAAACCCTATTTTTAAATGGGTGGGTTTGGTTTGTCCATCATTCTCTCACTCTTTCTCTCACTCTCTCAGTCTTTCTCTCATTCTCTCACTCCTTCTACCTGCCTGTATATCTTTTCTTTTTCGCTGCTCCTACAGGAAGTAGAAACGTGTAAGTGGGTATAAAGACGTCTCGGGCGAGTGGACCAGGCACAGGCGGCACCGTGCTGTATTTCCGTGCTGCATGTTTTACGAACCCTGAGGCGTCTGATTAATTCTGACCATCTGCCATCCGCTCCCTCTCTCCCCTCTCCTCCTCCCTCCCTCACCCTCCTTAACCTCGCAAACCTCAACCCCCCCCCCCCATCCCCCTCAAACCCCCCCCCCATTCTTAATGAGTTGTATTTTTGTGCTAAACGTGTAAAATATATAAACTCATCTGGGACAAAACTGGCACCAAACAAACGTTTTATTATTATTATTATTATTCATTATTATTATTATTATTATTATTACCACTCAATCCCCCCCTCCCCCGCGTTCCTTCACACACCACACCACACACCCACACACACACACACACACACACACACACACACACAGACGTATCGTTGTGTTACATATTAATTTATTCCTGCCGTTAATTTGGCGCTGATGCAATGCCCGAGGACAGAGATAAACGAATCCGTGTGTTTTTTTCTCTGCTGTATGAATGAGATACGAGACAATTATTCATCTGCGCTTTTGCTTTCTAGATAAAGAGAACGGAAAACAAAAAGGCTTGTGAGGACGATGCAGACGCGGAGGAGATTAGAGAGAACATCCCATAATAATCACGCAAAAGACTCGGGCGAGATGAAATGCGATGCCTTATTGATAAAAATCCAAGTCCAAGAAGAGCGTCTTTATTCAGTCCTTTCTTTTAGTTTACCACTTCTCTCATTGTGTGTGTGTGTGTCTGTGTGTGTGATGTGTGTGTGTGTGAGTATTTGTGTTTATTTTTTTGTGTGTGTGGTGTGTGTGAGTGTGTGTGTGTGTGTGTGTGTGAGTGTGTGTGTGTATATGTGTGTGTGATGTATGTGTGTGTGTGTTGTGTGTGGTGTGTGTGTGTGTGTGTGTGTGTGTGTTGTGTTGTGTGTTTTGTGATTTGTGGTGTGTTTGTGTGTGTGGTGTGTGTGTGTGTGGTGTGTGTTGTTGTGTGTGTGTGTGTGTGTGTGTGGTGTGTGATGTGTGTGTGTGGTGTGTGTGTGGGGTATGGTGTGTGTGTTGTGTGTGTGTGTGTGTGTGTGTGTGTGTTGTTGTGTTGTGTGTGTGGTGTGTGTGTGTGTGTGTGGTGTGTGTGTGTGTGTGTGATGGTGAGGGTGGGTGTGTGTGTGTGTGTGGGTGTGTTGTGTGTGTGGATGTGTGTGTGTGTGTGTGTGTTTGTGTGATGGTGTGTGTGATGGTGTGTGTGTATGTGTGTGTGTGTGTGTGTGTGTGTGTGTGATTTTTGGTGGGTGGTGTGTGCCGGCACGTGCCTTTTTATGGTGTGTGTAGTGTGTGATGTGTGTGTGTGTGCTGTGTGATGGTGTGTGTGCTGTGGTGTGTGTGGTGTGTGTGTGTGTGTGGTGTGTGTGTGTGATGGTGTGTGTATGTGTGTGTGTGTGTGTGTGTCGTCCTGTGGGTTTTCCTTTCCTCCACATTAACCACATTAACCCCAATCATTCAAGTCATTATATTGTTCTTTCTTTCACTATTTATTCTCTCTCTATCTCTCTCTCATTCTCTCTCTCTGTCTCTCTCTCATTCATTCATTTAATCTTCCTCTTTCCTCCACTATTTATTTTTTATCTCTCTTTCCTTCTTTCTTTCGCTTACAATATTTCTTTAATTCTTTCTTCCAACATTTTTTTTCTCCATATAATCTTCCTCATTCTTTGGTTCATTCTTTCTTTCTGTCATTTGATCTCATCTATCTATCTTTCTTTCATTTTTTCCTTTCTTTCTTTTCTTTTCTTGCTTTCTTTCTTTATTCATTATTTATCTTTCTTGTTTAACCTTTCTTTTATTCTTTTTCCAACTTTTCATTTATTCATCTATCTATCTATCTATCTATCTATCTATCTATCTATCTATCTATCTCTATCTATCTATCTATCTATCTATCTATCTATCTATCTATCTATCTGCTTTAGTATTCTTATTTCTTTCAACCTTTTGTTCATTTAATCTT
>JACRUU010000021.1:1708219-1780719 GCA_030449085.1 Kryptopterus vitreolus
ACATTTTGTATATGGGAAAAACACTGAAAATCGGAAAGCACAATGTTTTTATATGGAAGATAAGAAAGAAAGACTTTTTATAAGCAATAGAAAGAAAGAAAGAAAGAAAGAAAGAAAGAATTTTTATAAGGAATAGAAAGAAAGAAAGAAAGAAAGAAAGAAAGAAAGAAAGAAGACATTTTGTATATGGGAAAAAACACTGGAAAATAAAGAAAGAAAAATGTTTTTATACGGAAGATAAAAAAAGAAAGAAAGAATTTGTATAAGGAAAAGAAATAAAGAAAGAATTTGAAAAAACACTGGGAAAAAAAATAATTTGTATACAAAAAAAAAACACAATCAAAGAAAGAAAGAAAGAACTTTTTATATGGAAGATAAAGAACGAAAAAAAAAAAAATTTATAAGGAAGATAAAGAATGAAAGAACTTTTATACTGAAAAGTGTTTGCTTTGGGGAAAAAATAAAAAGTAACATGTGGTTAGTTAATAGTGCTCGTAGAGGTTTACATTAGTGACATTTTTTAGGGTTAAATGTATAGAATTTCACAAGTAAATTTCATATATTAATATCTAAAAGTATTTACAAAGCAATAAATAAAAATAATAATTCTTTATAAATAAATTCTATTTATGCCTAAATGGCCTTTAAAAATGTTGTTTTTTGTTATTATTATTTTTTTTATCTTTAACACAAGGTATCTCGTATGAAGTTTTTGCGCCAATACCTGATTTTAATATTCATATATTCATAATATACCCGCCAGGGTCCGGGTTCGATTCCCGTCTCGGCCATGTGTGTGTGGAGTTTGTGCATGTTCTCCCCGTGCTTCAGGGGGTTTTTCTCCGGTTCTCCGGTTTCCTCCCCGTCCAAAAACATCACGGTAGGTTGATTGCACTTGAAAATTGTCCCTTGTATGAATTTGTGTGTGTGTGTTGTGTGTGTGGTGTGTTGTGTGTTGTGTGTGTGTGTGTGTGTGTCCTGCGAGGGTTGGCATGCCATCCAGGGTGTATCCTGCCTTAATGCCCATAGACACCTGAGATAGACACAGACTCCCCGTGACCCGAGGGAAGATCGGATAAAGCGCTAGAAAATGAATGAATGAATGAATGAATATTTTTTTGTTTGTTTATTTGTTCAGGGTGCCAAAAAATCTGAACGTGGAACAGTACGACTGAGAAAAATGACATAATTTCTTGCTAGAGTATAAATGTTATATTAATTCATCCATTCATTGATTTGTAATTGATTGATTAATATAATTCTGAGCTATTTGTGATTTATGTTTGTTCAGGATAAAACAATCCAATCTTTTTTTATTTCGTTTTTTTCTCAATAATAATAATATAAAAAAAATGTAAATCCTTCAGCGTGGTAGAAAGTGTGAAAGAAGCGTCAATTCTTTATGTGAAATCGTCTTTGAAAGTTTAATATGAATCCTCGAAACGCCTCCGAGGCGAAAAAAAAAAAAAAAAAAACGTATATATTTTTATACACAATCCGACTGCTTGCTTGCATTTATTTTCCAATAAATGTCACCTTTCCTCGCACGGCGCTCCCTGACGTTCCGCCTGATATTTTCCACACCTTGTTATTTAAATAAAAAACCCCACATACTGCACTCCTGCCACTGGCTAATGTGTGTTTGTCCACAAATCCCTGTTATGCTGTAAAAAAAAAAAAAGAAAGAAAAAAAAAGCTTTCTTTCTGCCCTCTTGAACATATGGCACCATCGCTGAGAGCTGTTATTTGAAGGACAACAATGTCAGCTGGAAAAGTTTAAGGGAAAGGGCAGATGAAGTCACTCAGACTTCTTTGTCCTCTCCTTGAGGTTCATTTTAGTGCAATCTTTTCTTTTTAGTCAGTGTCTGTCTGTCTGTCTGTCTGTCTGTCTGTCTGTCTGTCGCGAGACTTCTGTATTAATGGAAGTTAATGGAGGCATTATAGCACTTTTAATATCTTTTACCAATTAGTTATTAGAATGTGTATATATATATATAATGTTGGTAAAATGAACCAACCGTCGTGACCCCCTTGTTTCCATTTATTACAATAATTATACTTAGCTTCATCTTCGGTTTTTACAAACTGTAGCCACACTTTTGAGCGCTTCCGTCTGGTCCATCTTGTAAAACGATGTTTAGATTTCCATATAAGGTCCTGGCAGATTGAATGCATGGAAGGTCCTGGAAGGTTAGATTCATGTAAGGACCTGGCAGATTGGATTCATGGAATGTTTTAGCAGATTAGATGCATGGAAGGTCCAGGCAGATTGGATTAATATAAGGTCCTTGCAGATTGGATGCATGGAAGGTCCTGAAAGGTTAGATTCATGTAAGGACCTGGCAGATTGGATTCATGTAAGGTCATTGCAGATTGGATGCATGGAAGGTCCTGAAAGATTGGATTTATGAAAGGTCCTTGCAGATTGGATTAATAGAAGGTCCTGAAAGATTGGATGCATGTAAGGTCCTGGTAGATTGGATGCATGGAAGGTCCTGGAAGGTTAGATTCATGTAAGGACCTGACAGATTGGATTCATGGAATGTTTTAGCAATTGGATGCATGGAAGGTCCAGGCAGATTGGATTAATATAAGGTTCTTGCAGATTGGATGCATGGAAGGTACTGAAAGATTAGTTTCATGTAAGGACCTGGCAGATTGGATTAATGTAAGGTCATTGCAGATTGGATGCATGGAAGGTCCTGAAAGATTAAATTTATGAAAGGTCCTTGCAGATTGGATTAATAGAAGGTCCTTGCAGATTGGATGCATGTAAGGTCCTGGTAGATTGGATGCATGGAAGGTCCTGGCAGATTGGATTCATGTAAGGTCCTGGCAGATTGGAGTCATGAAATGTTTTAGCAGATTGAATGCATGGAAAGTCCAGGCAGATTGGATTCATGTAAGGTCCTGGCAGATTGGAGTCATGAAATGTTTTAGCAGACTGGATGCATGGAAGGTCCAGGCAGATTGGATTAATATAAGGTCCTTGCAGATTGGATGCATGGAAGTTCCTGGAAGGTTAGATTCATGTAAAGACCTGGCAGATTGGATTCATGGAAGGTCATTGCAGATTGGATGCATGGAAGGTCCTGAAAGATTAAATTTATGAAAGGTCCTTTCAGATTGGATTAATAGAAGGTCCTTGCAGATTGGATGCATGTAAGGTCCTGGTAGATTGGATTCATGGAATGTTTTAGCAGATTGGATGCATGGAAGGTCCAGACAGATTGGATTAATATAAGGTCCTTGCAGATTGGTTGCATGGAAGGTCCTGGCAGATTGAATGCATGGAAGGTCCTGGCAGATTGAATGCATGGAAGGTCCTGGCAGATTGAATGCATGGAAGGTCCTGGCAGATTGAATGCATGGAAGGTCCTGGCAGATTGGCAGAAAAAAATGCACCAGAGAATCGATAAGAGTAATCAATATTATAATTTTATAACAAGTATCTGATTCCTAATCTTAAGTATCAGATTCTATTCCCAACCCGTTACGTGACTCTAAGCTTTTCGTAGCATAGAAAAGATTTCGATGTAAAATAAAGCAAAAAAAAAAGCACTTACGACAATTAAAATGTCTCCCCAAAATAAAAACAAAACAAACGTCACTTTCATATGCCTGGATGTCGACATCACGACCCAGCGTTGAAGTGCTGCAGAACAAACGATTCCACTTTTCCGTTGCGGCGCCGCATTATTGACACCTTATTATCCACCGTCCTGATTTCGCCGCAAACCGCATAGAGGACCGGCGGCGGCGGCGTTCCCGCGGGAATCCCGAGCCAAAGTTCTCCAGATGCCGTAACCTGCGGTGTTCATTATCCAGCCTTGTTTATGCTAATAAAGTACAATTATTCCAGACACGGCATCTGCTCGTGTTGTGTCTTGCTGCTTGATTAGATTCGAGGACAAATATTAGGTATGTCGGTGGTCGTGTTGTGTTCAGCGTTTGACCGGTCTTGCTCGTCTAATTCCCTCGAGGAACAGCGCTCGGAAAGACGAGGGAAAGTTTGAGCCACTCTATTTTTTCCGCCCCGGCGGAAAATACCGACCAATTACACCAGAGGACAATGTAATCATCTGGCATAGTGTGACCAATCGTATCCACCATTCCATCCTGGGGTGATCCAATCAGAAAAGGGTTTTATTACCATATTAGAAAAGCACATTATCAAATCAATAAAGTACAAGTATGTACAGCAGGAGTGGAACTGAAATGAGTTACAGTACGAGGAATGTTTGTCTTGGTGTCAGTTTAGAAAGGTAATTCCAATGTCCACGAGTAGCCGATATTCTCTGATCCTGATCCCTATAGGGGATGAACAGGATAGTGGAGGACTTGTTGTCGAATGAGCAGCATCCACTCACACTTCTTAAATCCCCCCCATGACGCCCCCTAGCTGCGATCTCCTCACTATATTAGCGTATATTACCGTACGGAACCTTACGCAAGCGCATCGCATTCCCAAATCCGTATTACTGCAATAAAGCGCATTTTTACTGAACGC
Organism: Kryptopterus vitreolus; assembly: GCA_030449085.1. Lineage (NCBI taxonomy): Eukaryota > Metazoa > Chordata > Actinopteri > Siluriformes > Siluridae > Kryptopterus > Kryptopterus vitreolus. The sequence goes on from JACRUU010000021.1 coordinate 1,712,730, forward strand.
AATAAAGCGCTTCCGTATAACCTAAACACCGTATCACCAGTTTATATGGAAAAGCAACCGGAACACAATTCTTAAAGGAGCCACGTCCCATATTTTACACTTCAAACCAACACTAAACAAAATAACATTGTCATTAACAAGAAATTCTAATAAAAATTTACCAGAGTCATATAATTAATAATTTTATTAAAGGGAGAGATTTTGAGAGAATCTTTTACAGGATTAAATTTATTAATAATTAATTAAATATTTGAATCTATTGACGAATTTTCAGGTGTCAACATAACAAAAAATGACATCATTTTGAGTGAGGTGATGTAAAAGTCCTTCATACCTTTTAAAAACCTCTAAAAACAGAGAGAAAGGAAGATGAAAAGAAACTGCGTCCCTATTACCCCAATTTCAGTATTTAAAGCGTATTTACATTACAAACAAAAGGGGTTTAAATGAGTAAACAAACCAAACGTTCTCCAAAAAAACCCTTAAAATCTAACTCATATCAAACAAACAGGACAAAAACAAAACGGTTCCAGTGGTGTGAAGGAGTTGCTTTTTATTTTGGTGGAGCACCAATCAGGACGCATCAGCAAACAGCCAATCAGAAGACGTTTAAAACAATAGGGTTGCAACACACAGACACACAACCTGGTTACAGTCTATTTCATTCATTCATTCATTCATCTTCTAGCGCTTTATCCGATCTTCCCTCGGGTCACGGATAGTCTGTGTCTCAGGCGTCTATGGGCATTAAGGCAGGATACACCCTGGATGGAATGCCAACCCATCACACACACACACACACACACACACACACACACATTCATACACTAGGGACAATTTTCCAAGGTGCCAATCAACCTACCGTGCATGTTTTTGGACCGGGGGAAAAAAAAAGGGAGGAAACCGGAGAACCCGGAGAAAAACCCCCTGAGACACGGGGAGAACATGCACAAACTCCACACACACATGGCCGAGACGGGAATCGAACCCGGACCCTGGCGGTGTGAGGCGAACGTGCTAACCACTAAACCACCGTGCCCCGTTTACAGTCTATTTTTTATTTATTTATTTTTTTACGCACTAGTCAAACACCACAGCGGTCTTTATTCCATCCAGCAGGAAGCGTTTTCCGGTCTATTTTATTCCCGTCGGCGTCCTTCCGTAAAAGAAAAACGATCCAATGATCTCACTCTGAGCCGGAGATAATGTCATGCCGCTGCGTTCCGGAAGGCGCTAAACCAAAAAAAGTTGTTTTTTATCCACCGATAAATCTGCGACCATTTCCATAACCTGAATATCCGGCGCTGGTTTTAACGTTCCTCCTATTAGCTTGTGAAAAGCTGTGTTTTTAGTGCTTGTTTTCGGCACTGCATTGTGTCGCCGTGTATCTCTTCCGTCTAGTAGGATTTTTTTTCCGCCGCGTCGAATAAGACGAGCAAATTGGTGCGTCGGTTCGGCTAGCTCAGCTCACAGTCGAGCGCTCGCACTATTACTGCCAATCTATTGTCAGCCCCGCCGGCTGTTTGTGTTTGAGCATCCGTGTAAACGCAACAATGTGCTTGAATAAAAATGTCGAATAATGAGAAGGATCTGTCACACTGAAAACGCCTCACACACAAGTAGTCGAGTGCTAATGCGTGCCTCCGGATACAGCGCTGTTCCGCAAGGAAGAATCGTGTCAGACCCGCACTAAGTAGGCAAAGGTACACTCGTTTTTTTTTTTTTTTTTTTTTTTTTTTTTTTTTAACCCTTAAGATTTACTGGGAATCAAACGGCATGTTCGGATTTTATAATGATACAATGACAATTTCGGGGGGAAATTTTTGGACTTTTTTGGCAACTCCGGTATGTTTTCTAAACCCTGGAGAAGAGAGCAGCAGGAGAACATCCACACAGAGTTCCATACAGAATACAGGAAGTTCAGGAAGTGTCCTCATTGCTCAGGAGATATGTTGGAATCTGAAATGTCGGAATTTCTGCTGAACATCACCGACATCATTATAAAGTCCATTTACATACACTTGACCCTCTTCCACAGAAAGCTGAACGTGCATGGACCTTTCATGCATCTTCCATGCATCCAATCTGCCAAGAACGGTCCATGCATCCAATCTTCCAGGACCTTCCATGCATCCAATCTGCCAAGAAATTCTATGCATCCAATCTTCCAGGACCTTCCATGCATCCAATCTACCAGGCCCTTCCATGCATCCAATCTTGATCAGGTCCTCTCTGCATCCAGACCCTCATTCTCAATCAAACCCACCAGCACCTGACGATGTTCTTGGTCAATTCCATCCATTTGTGAAGAAACCTGGGCTGCTCCTGCCTTTGCCGATCCCACCCACTCCTATAAGCAAATCCCGGCCTGGCCTTGGAGACCATCTTCACCCACTGCTGAGAAACAAAGACTAATCCTGATAGACCTCTCACTTGTGCAGAAGGTTTGCTCGGACCTATTAACCGTTAAAAAAAGAAGGAGACCTTGACCAATCCGACCTCCTTTTGAAAAACCAATCTTGAATAAGTTTGGAGAACGTTTGGTGACTAATCCCAGGCATGTCTGACCAATTGTGGCCAAGCACCAACATGTTCTGCAGTATCGGCATCGTAAGGCAGCCTGGATCATTTGCAACCACTTTCTTGAGAACAGGCATGAAGAGTCAATTCGATTCAGTTCAGGACCTTCCATGCATCCAATCTTCCAGGACCTTCCAGGACCTTCCAGGACCTCCATCCAGGACCTTCCATGCATCCAATCTTCCAGGACCTTCCATGCGTCCAATCTGCCAAGACCTTCCATGCGTCCAATCTGCCAGGACCTTCCATGCATCTGATCTTCGAGGACCTTTCATGCATCCAATGTTCCAAGACCTACTATGCATCCAATCTTCCAGGATCTTTCATGCATCTAATCTTCCAGGACCTTCCATGCGTCCAATCTGCCAAGACCTTCCATGCATCCAATCTCCAGAACCTTCCATGTATCCAATCTACCAGGACCTTTCATGCATCCAGTCTGCCAGGACCTTCCATGCATCCAATTTACCAGGACCTTCCATGTATCCAATCTGCCAAGACTTTCCATGCATCCTATCTTCCAGGACCTTCCATGCGTCCAATCTTCCAGGACCTTCCATGCATCCAATCTGTGTATCTCATGATGAAGCTCTCCACCTCCAGAAGAAGGACATCTGAATGCATGAAAACCAAAACATCAGTTCATTAGTAAGTCTTTTGTGTTAATTCTCTCTTTTGCTGTAAAGGCAGATTAGTAAAATAGACTATAAACTCTTTCTTTGCTTTTGCTTTTCTTTGCACTCATTAACTACTTTTTCAAAAAGTTATAAAAGTACATTCTAAAAACTAAAGCATGCCTAAAAGTTTAAGATCTCATTCTAACCTAAATAAAGCTTCGGGAAAGAAAAAGGCACAATTTCCCTTCACCGAACCCAAAAATTCCTCTTTTGCTTTCACACTTCCGAATTAAAATGCTACACAATGCCTGTTGTTTAGGTGAAGCAAATTGGAACCGGAATCGATGCGACTCACGTTTGTTCAGGCGTCTCTAATGAAGCTCATGAACTCATCGTGGGGAAATAAGTCATAACAAAACAATTAAAAATAACAAAAACAAGAGCATAAGATTGACGGAATTTAACGTTTGTCTTGAAAACGAAAACTAGACGGTTTAGCTTAGCACAGGGACGCCAGACAAAAGGCAGAAATCCGGACGTGCGGTGTATTTTAATTGGAAACGGATAAAAGTTAGCGCACACTGCGTGCTCATGGCTTCATGGGAGTGTGTAATTAGCGGAACTAGCTGCTGACACCCAGGAAAGGAAAGCAGAACTTTCCTCCGGAATAATATTTTCAACCCATTGGAAAATGTTTCGTATTTAAACAGCAAATGGCAATTTGTTTGTAGCAATGAAACAAATATTTACTATTCTCGCGGATTCCTGCGTCCCGACGTAGGATCTGAATAAGTCGGGATCCGGTTAGCCTGCTGTACATGTCGCGAGGTGCGAAACGTCCTGATGTGACTCGAATGCTGTGAAATCAGCAGCGCTAGCCCGGAGAACTTGGAGAAAGCCGGCAACATGTGGTTGTCCAAAGCCGATCGATTGTACAGGACGTCTTTGGATTAAGATTTGCGTTTGCGTACGTCTTCTGCTATGCAACCCGAATTATTTGTCTTCCTCGTTATCGTCGACACCTCAGACTCCAAAAATCTAGCGGGATCGCTTCCCAGAAGAGTGGGAGGGAATTATATGATGCACAAACAGCACATTCTTTCGAGCAAATGTTGAACCTGGATTGTCCTTTAGATGACGGAAAAGCAAAGCAAACACCGTCTTGTGATTTCTGATGAGACGCTGTTAATTGGATTAATTGCATGTTATTTGAATGGTTTCAATTGTTAGGGGGGGGCAGGGGCCAGCACTAGATGCACTATATATTTATTCTTTTTTTAATGCCTGAAGCCTTTGGCATTTCAAAATAAGAAAAGAAGGTCCCTGTAAAGCAGGGGTGTCCAAACTTTTTGGTAAAGAGGGACAGATTTGGGGAGGTGAAACGATGTTGGGGACGTTCGGTCTGACATTCCTTAAACATTAAAATTAAATGCGAATTAACAAATTAATGATTTTTTTTATTGCAAATGGTCGACTTTTCATTTCTTCACACATAACACGACACATAAAATGACTTTGTCTTTCATATTTTAAGGCCGTATAAACGTTCAGGAAGATGAAACATATTTAGGTCGATTTGAAACATTATATATTATTCACTATTAAATGGCAACTTTAAAAACCACAAAATCCAAATCCTGTCAACAGGAAAACAAACACTAACATTGATGTTATTCTGAAGTACAAAACGAGGGCAGATGAATAAAAATGAAATGTGATTTTATTTTGCCTTAATTGATGAATACAGTGGAGTTTTATCGCTTTGCCTCCTCCTTCTCTGAGCTTTACGTGAGAGTTACAGGTCTTGTGCTTAAATTTAAAATAGCTTTTTCTGTATTCCTGTATTTTATACTGTTGGTCAGCAGTGCTGTCGGGTTGTATATTATTGATTTTATGACGGAGACTACGGACTTTGGACATGCCTGCTATAAACATCTGAATTGCGAAAGCAATTGAGAAAATGCAAACGCCTCTCCATTTCTCCCTCGGCGACGTTCACAACACCATCTTAATGAGAAATCCTGCATAGAACTGGTCTTGGATCAAACCCGGGACTCCAGCTGAACCATGCAGATGCACCGAGGTAAAGCAGAGATTCCACTCCAGTAACAAGCAAATCATAGCATGATGTGTGGAATGTTAATGAAAGAAAAGACTCACCGTATGCTTAGAATTTAAATATAAAGGAATGGAGTTCTTGCGTGCTTCTACTTTTTTAAAGAATAGAATAGAATAGGCGCCCCCTGGAGCACAAAGGGTGAAGTGCCTTGCTCAAGGACCCAAGGGCGGCAGCTTGACAATACCGGGGCTCGAACCCCCGACCTTCGGATCAGTAACCCAACGCCTTAAACCACTGAGCCACACCCCTCATTTACCCCTTATTTATTTATTTATTTATTTTAGTAGTTTTATAGTTAAAATATTTTTTCAAATCTGTCATTTTACTGTTACTTGAGAGAAAAGAAGGATAAAGCGATAGAAATACGAATGATTGAATGAAAAATAAATGATTAAATAAATAAAAATAATGCAAATAGGGGAAAAAATATAATTCAAATAATTCAATCTGAGATTTACTTCTGCTTGTCCTAATTGAAGTCCACTAGAATCCATGTGACGCCTGACCCCCCCTACTGGTAAAAAAAAAACTCACTAAAGCATTTTATTATTATTATTATAAATAATCATACTAAACTAGAAATGTGAGTGATGTTTGCCGAAGCATAGGGCAGCTCCGGCCGCGACCCCCCTTACACCCTGGTCTATTTAATATTTACCATTGACTTCGAAATGCTAGCTTGTTCAGAGAGACGAGTGTTTAGACACCAGGAGATGAGCCGGTTTTGGGAGGAGGCGGAGCCAGTGAGGCATGTAACATCAAACTATCCAGCGTCCCATCGATGTGCCGAGCGTTTAGACACGTCACAAGTTTAGATGTTTCACAGATTTTTTACGTTTGCGGTTACGTGACGTCATGCAGCAGTCATATTTTCATGACCGACTCCGTCTCACCTACGAGTGTTTATGTCACATGTGCATGTCGGGCGAACACGGGGCCGAACATTGGAGCGTCAAATTTCCCCATTCATTCTCTATGGGGCCGGAATGTTGTGGATTTCCCGAAATTCCGAACGTGTGTGGGATTCGTGAGGTATATGATGGTGATCCACTCCGGTTCCTCCTACGAGTGGATTTGCCATATGTGCATGTCAGACGCTCACAGGTGGAACTGTGAGGCACCAAATTTCACCCCCATTCATTTTCTATGGGGAAAAAATTCCCGCTTTTTGGCCCCGGGTTCGGAATTCCGCACTGCGATTCCTTATAAAAGTAACAGCACGGCTCACACCATCGGGACACACGATATGAGGAATGATCCGTGACGATCGGATAAAACCCGCGGGACGAGTTACGCTCCGAATAAAAGAGAGATTATAATAGTGAAGCTTTTTCACACGTCACTAATAATAAAGGGACTTTTTATTTGTAATAGAATATATATTTAAAGACACATAAAAACACATAAATATAATTTCATTGCGCTTTTATCGCCCGCTCCACCTCTGAATGGTTCTCGGACGCCGTTGGAGATCACATGTTCATTAGAAATATTAATATGCGAATTTTTCCCCTTGCAGTCGCTAATTACTCTTCAGTAAAGCCGGCGACGGCGATAGGTGTCTCACTCCGGTCTCTCTCTTTTTGAGGCTTGTGTTGAAGGAAGGAGCTTGGGGCCTTGACATTGACTCCCGCTGCCCTGGATTCCCATCACTCGCTGTAAGAAAATAGGACACGGATCTGGCACAAAGCCTCTTTTGTGACTTGGAAACGACGGCAGAAAGAGCGACGCCTCCTCGTTTCGTGTGCCTTATTACTTTTATACGCCGCGTCACTCGCGCGATACGGCCGAGTGTCGCGTCCAACGGCAACTCCAGCGCTCTCAGCTTCATTATTCAAACCAAAGCGGCTTAAATTGGATTTTTTTTTTTCTTTCGCAAGAACACTGCATTACATCCAGAACACACACGCGTTGATTAGTTTGACTTATCGCCGGTGGCCGGAGGCGGCTGGCGAATGAAAGGAGGGACGTCGGCACCGTCAGGGTCACTGAAGGGAAATGTTTCATTCGTTGATAGTGTAAATGAACTCTGTGCTCGGAATTTTAACCGCAAAAAGCCTTTTTTTTTTTAAAGTTTGAAAAGAACTTGGGAATATCTTTAGGCGTGACCAGGATTGGATCTGGGAAAAGGACAATTTATACTTACAATTTATACTTTGCTACGTCAGGGATATTCATTCGTTCATCTTCTAGCGCTTTATCCGATCTTCCCTCGGGTCACGGGGAGTCTGTGTCTATCTCAGGCGTCTATGGGCATTAATGCAGGATACACTCTGGATGGAATGCCAACCCATCATTGGACACACACTCACACACATACACACACATTCACACACTAGGGACAATTTTCCAAGGTGCCAATCAACCTACCGTGCATGTTTTTGGACCGGGGGAGGAAACCGGAGAACCCGGAGAAAAACCCCCTGAGACACGGGGAGAACATGCACAAACTCCACACACAGATGGCCGAGACGGAAATCGAACCCTGTGAGGCGAACGTGCTAACCACTAAACCACCGTGCCATGTCAGGGATATTTAATTATTTAATTTGTTTATTATGGGGGGGATGGGGGGGGGGGGGGTGAAAAGCATCCCATATATGTTAATTTTTTGCACCTTAAGTAGCTTTTTTCTACCTTTTTTTATATTTCTACCTCTTTATATTTTTATGCATTGTATTATGTATTACATTGTATTACATTAGAACATGTTTATGCATTGTAGGGGCACGGTGGTTTAGTGGTTAGCACGTTTGCCTCACACCGCCAGGGTCCGGGTTCGATTCCCGTCTCGGCCATGTGTGTGTGGAGTTTGTGCATGTTCTCCCCGTGTCTCAGGGGGTTTTTCTCCGGGTTCTCCGGTTTCCCCCCGGTCCAAAAACATGCACGGTAGGTTGATTGGCACCTTGGAAAATTGTCCCTAGTGTATGAATGTGTGTGTGTGTGTGTGTGTGTGTGTGTGCCCTGCGATGGGTTGGCATTCCATCCAGGGTGTATCCTGCCTTAATGCCCATAGACGCCTGAGATAGGCACAGACTCCCCGTGACCCGAGGGAAGATCGGATAAAGCGGTAGAAGATAGATGAATGAATGAATGAATGAATGAATGCTTATGCATTGTATTATGCATTATAACATGTTTATGCATTGTATTTTGAAAATACATAACATTGGTGCATCGTACAATGATTTGTTTATTTTTTATTTTTTTACAAACATATTCTAATGTTGTATTTGAAGCGAAATCAGCGCTCGAGTAGGATTTTCCACATTCAAACCAGTTGTAATTTGTAAACAACAACAACAACACCACCACCACCACGTGTATGGTAGACACACTTAACATAACAAATGTTATGTTTTAAACTTTCAAAGTTTGCGTAACGAGGTCCTCCTTGTTTTTACGCCGAATTTGCCGATTTTCTTCGCCGAAAAATATGAAGAAATAAACAGAAGTTATCGTCAGTCATCGTTCTGTTCATTATCGCGTCTCACCAGAGAGGGCGCCGCTCGCTTAACCTCCCTTAACCTCAGTGCAGCTCGTATTGAACACGCCACTACCTAACTGTTTTATTAAACGAAACGCACGTATTCCTCTGTAGCGCCACGCTAACGAAACGAAACATTTTTAACGAGCTTTAGTCATTTCAATACAAGTCAATTTTATCAGCAATATAATCTGCTCGACACCTCACCACCGCCATCTGGTGTTTCGGAAGAGTTACTGCAGAGCGACGCAGAAGTATAAATAAACTCATTTCATTTCTCTCCTTCTTTCTGTCTCCCTCTCTTTCTTTCTCTCTCTCTCTCTCTCTCTCTCTCTCCGTTGAGCTACATGTCCCACTGCTGAGCTGTCAGTGATCCAGACCCCCTCTGCACTCTGTTCCTGTCAGAACCTCATGGTGACTCCGCCCCCCGGTTGATGATGCTTCAAATTCGCGAATACACTCCACACTACACAATAAACATCCTCAACCACACACAACACTAACAACCCAAATGAGGATGGGTTCTCTGTTGAGTCTGGTTCCTCTCAAGGTTTCTTCCTGTTCCCAGGGAGTTTTTCCTCGTCACCGTCGCTTCGGCTCAACAAGAAACAATTAGTGCTAAACTGATTTTCACTTCTCACACATTAGTATTATGTAAAGCTGCTTTGGGACGATGACACATTGTAAAAAGCGCTTTATAAATAAAATTGAATTGAATTGAATTGAATAAATGCTCACGACGGCGTATAAATCGTTTTAATTATTATTTAGGATCAATTTTAGTAGTGGTTGCATCAGTTTTAGGAGGAATAATGTATGTTTTGAGTCCTATCATGAGCTGTTTTTTGTTTGTTTTTTTTACTAATACTAGTAACTATTATAATTAGTAGTAGTATTAATATTGGTAGTAGCTTAGGTAAAAGCAGTAGCAGAGATACGACTAGTAATACGGATACTAAGAGTAGTGTTCCTTTTTGTAATATGTTTACTAGTTGTAATGGTAGTAGGTTGAACGTTGAAATGATTTTTAGCATTTATTTTCTCTTCATATATTTTATTTTATAGTATTTATTTTAGTATTATGATTAAATGTAGAATTATTCATTTGGAGAGTAACCACTAGTATTTTTAGTGGAGAAGTTTTAGTTCTATTCTTAAATAACACATTTGCGTTTACTTTCACGGTAGACGACGGAGGATTAAGGGCCTTGCTCAAGGGCTCACTAGTGACTGTTTGGCGGTGGTGGGATTTGAACCTTCCGGTCCAACACCACTGAGCTCCCGCCTCCCTAGTATTCATTTTAAACGTAATGTGATTAGTATTAGGGGGTACGGTGGCTTAGTGGTTAGCACGTTCGCCTCACAACGCCAGGATCCGGGTTCGATTCCCGTCTCGGCCATGTGTGTGTGGAGTTTGTGCATGTTCTCCCCGTGCCTCAGGGGGTTTTTCTCCGGGTTCTCCGGTTCTCCGGTCCAAAAACATGCACGGTAGGTTGATTGGCACCTTGGAAAATTGTCCCTAGTGTATGAATGTGTGTGTGTGTGTGTGGTGTGTGTGTGTGTGTGCCCTGCGATGGGTTGGCATTCCATCCAGGGTGTATCCTGCCTTAATGCCCATAGACGCCTGAGATAGACACAGACTCCCCGTGACCCGAGAAGATCGGATAAAGCGCTAGAAGATGAATGAATGAATGAATGAATGATTAGTATTAGTTTCAGTGGTTGTAGAATAGATTTTAGTTTATTACGTGTAAACAGGGAGCTCAGTGGTTAAGGCACCAGAAGGTCGCAGGTTCAAATCCCAGCAACACAAAGCTCAAAGACCGTGAAAAAAAACGAGCACAAACAAGACTGTTTATTTTTCTCGTGTTGCTGCGTGTGCATCCGGTGTTTACCTTGTATTCGGTCTGCGTGGGGATGTCTGACAAGCCGTCCTGTAGCAATTTAAAACCCATTTACAGAACGCTGTAGAAGCAATTAAAGAATAATTGAGGGGGTATTATTTATTACATATGGGGATATTGAGCGCGTGTTGTTTGGATTACATTTAATTTTGCACGGTGTAAATGAAGACGTAATGAAATAGCCGCTAGAAAAATGTCTCGTTTGGTACGTTAAAAATAACGGCCTTGGGTGGCGCCGGGGCCTCGGAGATCCGCGACGTAAATCCCTGATATTAAAACATCTACTGTACACACTGCGTATACGCGGGTTAGTTACACTTAGCCACACCCACATTAGCTCATAATCCTTTGTATGGGGGAGGTGGTGTAGCCCAGTGGTTAAGGTGTCGGCCTCTGCACCGGAAGATCATGGGTTCAAACCCCACCCACCATCAAGCTTGCCACTAGTGGGCCCTTTGAAGCAAGGCCCTTAACCCTCAATTGCTCAGTTCTGGATAAAATGTCCCAAATGTAATGTAAATTTGCTCATTTTGTTCAACCAGGAAAGCGTTTTTTGTTTGTTTGTTTGTATGTTTGTTTGTTTTTGTTGTTGCGTTTGTGTAATTAAAAACTTTGATACGACAGTCGGCTCACGTCAAGCCGACGTTTCATTAGATGTCCACGAGGTGACTTTCGGGGAGCGCTGGGGCGACGCGGTGTGTGAGACGAGTCTATAAAAAACCCCTCCCCCCCACACACACACACACACACACACACACACACACACAAAAACGCATCGAATGAACTCTTAAGTCTTAAGTAATTCTGATAAGTGCGCTGCTTATTTATATGCTAATTCCCGAAAGCGACGCACCATCCATTAGCTGCTCGTCAGCAAAGTAGACACGGCAATCCCGAGCGCTCCGACGTCCCGCTGCGGAGAGACGTCTTTTTTTTTCCCCCAATCGGGGCTTAAGCTTTAGGGGGGTGTTATATAACGAATTTTATAGCGGTATTTAACAGTGGAGGGGGTGCGCAATAAAAATGTGCATTTTGTGAATATGTAGAATCACTTCCAGATGTTTCCAGATGTCCTAAATTTGACTGTAAACGAGCTAAAATATGATTATTCATTCATTCATCTTCCCGATCTTCCCTCGGGTCACGGGGAGTCTGTGTCTATCTCAGGCGTCTATGGGCATTAAGGCAGGATACACCCTGGATGGAATGCAGACCCATCACACACACACACACACACACACACACACACACACACATTTATACACTAGGGACAATTTTCCAAGGTGCCAATCAACCTACCGTGCATGTTTTTGGACCGGGGGAGGAAACCGGAGAACCCGGAGAAAAACCCCTTGAGACACGGGGAGAACATGCACAAACTCCACGCACACATGGACGAGACGGGAATCGAACCCGGACCCTGGCGGTGTGAGGCGAATGTGCTAACCACTAATACACTGTGTCCCTTCTAACATCCTGTATTAGCGAAACTATTAGCATTACCTTTTCATGTGTCTTTGGCACTAGGTGGACCGGAAGGTTCGAATCTCACCACCACCAAAGCCCGTGAGCAAGGCGCTTAACCCTCAAGTGTAAATGTAAACGGTCCCAGCATCGCACTATGCGTCGAACTACAGTAGGAGATTATTACGAAGGTTTAAGTGGAAGATCTCCGGCTCCAAGAGAACAAATCAATAAGCGACTAAATAGCAGCCAGAACGCTGTGGGATTCGACGTAACTTTGTTTTTACGCTTTCCGAGAAAGGTTTCGTTTGTTTGTTCGTTTTTGCGTAACCAATTAACGTTTTTTTTTTTTTGTTTAGAATTTGGGAACAACCAGTTCCACATTCGGAGAGTCTCTGTAGACTTCGGCTTCGCTCCCGGATTGAAGCGTATTGAAATTCACTACTTGAAGTTGATTCGCTGTCAGAGTCGCAGAGTCTCGCTACACGCCTTCATTTATTACACACCTATTTTTTCTTTATTTATTCTTGTTTTTTAAGCCAAAAAAAAAATCAGGTTTATTTTTTTCTTTTCATTTACTTTTTTTTTCATTTAATTTTCAACAACAACAATAACAATAATAATAATAATAATAATAATAATTATGAGTGGTGAAAACAAATTCCCTGAAATGATATGAGAATGAAACATTAAATTTGACTAGAAGCAAAAAAAAAAAAAAAAAAAAAAAGGTTGGACTGATTTTTTTTAATAAGCAAAATGTCTGGAATTTTCTTAATTTAATAATTGTTACTTCTAAATCGAAATGCATAAGCAGAGAAATTCACAAATGTATTTTAATTTTTAAATTTTTTTTATTCATTGCAAATAAAATGTATAGAAGTGGATATTGGAAACGTTTGACTACAATAACAGTTATACAAGCTATTGTACACACAACAGTTTGTAATATATATATATATATATATAAATATAAATATATATAAATTATACATAAAATATAATTATATTGTTTTATATTTTACATATTGTATCTTCATTTTTATCATAAATAAAATGTAACAATACATTTAATTAATTAATGAATAAGTAAATCAATAATAAATTCTGTTTAGCTTGGGTCATTTTGAAAATTTGGATCATACAATATATTTATTTATTTATTCATTTATTTATTTATTTATTGGCAAAGGAAAAATAATAACGTAGATCATGTTGTGTTCTAGGTTAGAAATGTCTTGTAAAAAAAATATATATTATTATGGCATAAAAAGTAGAATTGAGAGGGGCTACGGTGGTTTAGTGGTTAGCACGTTCGCCTCACACCGCCAGGGTCCGGGTTCGATTCCCGTCTCGGCCATGTGTGTGTGTGGAGTTTGTGCATGTTCTCCCCGTGCCTCAGGGGTTTTTCTCTGGGTTCTCCGGTTTCCTCCACGGTCCAAAAACATGCACGGTAGGTTGATTGGCACCTTGGAAAATTGGTCCCTAGTGTATGAATGTGTGTGTGTGTGTGTGTGTGTGTGTGTGTGTGTGATGGGTTGGCATTCCATCCAGGGTGTATCCTGCCTTAATACCCATAGACGCCTGAGATAGACACAGACCCCCGACTCCCCGTGACCCGAGGGAAGATCGGATAAAGCGCTAGAAGATGAATGAATGAATGAATGAATGATGATGATGTAGATATGAGGACATTGAACCCCATTCTAATAAATGTAATATTAATTCTCTTAGACGTGTGAGTTGGAGAACAGACACCGTGTGATGGTAAACAAACACAAAAACAACCCTCGTGATGCTGGTGAACTCGATCTGCCTAAAGGAGGAAAAGTGCAATGTGTTCCCGACACAGCTGGACCTGCAGCTGTTATTTACGGCCGTAAGGAGCGTTTCTCTGGCGTGCACACATTAGCAGGAGCAGAAGGGTTAATAATTATAGCCTTCTTTCCAATCGAACAAAATAATTCTCACTCATTATCCTCTCAAATTTATATTCTAGCGTGAGTAGCGGAGCGCCTGTTAACCGCGAGTAGCGCTTTTTACAGCACGCTGGCTTTTTGTGTTTTTATTATTTATAACCACAATTATCACCATTCATTCATTCATTCATTCATTCATCTTCTAGCGCTTTATCCGATCTTCCCTCGGGTCATGGGGGAGTCTGTGGTCGATCTCAGGCGTCTGGGTATTAATGCAGGATACACCCTCGACCAACCCAATCTACCTAGGCAGTTATCGCGCATTGTCTACTTTCTGGGTCGATAATTCTCTTGAATAAAACGGATAGGTTCACGGGGAGCTCTGTGCATATCTGTCAAAGTATTATGGGCATTATGCCAGTCCCACTATAAGCCACATGCCCATGCCGTAGCAACATACCCAAATGACAGGCACATTCACATTCCAACACACATGTTTCACACACCATTATTTATAGGACACTTTTCCAGTAAACTCTGATACATTCAAATGATGTAATTAACTTTCAATGTCAACACACGCCTTTATCCAGGGGATCGGCCCCTCGGGGCAATGGAGGGATCTGTTGTCTATCTCAGGCGGGGGTCGTAGGGGTACATTTGCAGGACACATGGATGAATGCGCCTCACACCATACCATCACAACCCTTCACACACACACAGACTTCACGGTAACGACACACACATTTTCCAGCGCCCCAGTATCTGCTCAAGGGACAATTTTCCAAGGTGCCAATCAACCTACCCGTGCATTTTTTTGGACCGGGGGAAAACCGGAAACCCCCCCGGGGGGGGGAGGGGAGGGGGAGAACCGGAGAAAAAAACCCCCTGAGGCACGGGGTGAGAGGGAGGCACGGGGAGAACATGCACAAACTCCACACACACATGGCCGAGACGGGAATCGAACCCGGACCCTGGTAGGTGTATCAGGCGAACTAATGTGCTAACCACTAAACCACCGTGCCTCATACAATTATCACCATACGTGTAAAAATAAAAATACTAAAGTAAACGTAAGGACTAACGATGTCCTAACAGGACTAATGGTTGAATTATCCTGCAGATCCCATTAACATAACGTCCGTTATCTCACAGAGACTGGCTTTAGTGGGACGGAATTGTGTTACAGACGTCCGTCCCTGAAAGCCTCGGGCGCCTCTGAGGAGCGCCATCCATCACACGTCGCTGATAACGAACCAGAGGAAGTGAGGAAGTGAAGAAGTGAGGAAGTGAGGTTTAGTAGGGATGTGATATGACATTTGGCAGATGCCTTTGTCCACTTCCTGTACAGGCCGCAGTGCTGATCACAAGCACAACACACTTACCTGATGTTCACTGCACTCGTAGGGAAATTACTGCTCACAGCAAAATTAAAGTCAAAATAAAACATGAGAACATTCAAATAAAATATACATAATAAGTGAAATCAAATAAAATGTGTAGCCGAGCATAAACCCAAATGTCAGACTACTATAATAATTATACAAGTTATTTAACACTTAACAGTTGAAATTATTATTGTTGTTATTATTATTATTATTATTATTATTATTATTATTATTATTATTTATATACATTGTTATTAATATGACTATGGATATCGATATGAATATGATGATGATTATTATTATTATTATTATTATTATTATTATTATTATTAATTTATGCCTACATATATGTATATAATATAAAATATATTATTATTAGTAGTAGTAGTAGTAATAGTTAGTATTTTATATTTATAGTATTATTGTTGTTATTGATATGAATATTGAATGATAGTATATTATTATTATTATTATTATTATTATTATTATTATTATATTATATTATATTGTTATTAATATGACTATGGATATGGATATGAAATGTTATGATGATGATAAGTATTATTATTATTATTATTATTATTAACATTATTATTATTAATTATATGCCTACATATATGTATATAATATAAAATATATTAGTAGTAGTAGTAGTAGTAGAAGTAATAGTAGTATTTTAATATGAATTATATTATTATTATTGTTATTGAATATGAATATGAAATATTGTTATTATTATTATATTATTTATTAATTATTATTATTATATATAATATTAATATTATATGCATAAATATATGTATATAATTATTATATAAATTATTGATTAATTTATTATTATTATTATAGGTAATATTATAATAAGTTATATTTTATATTATTAGTACCAAAGATATAGTAGTATATGTAATTAGTACTTATATATTATTATTATTATTATATGTTATTATTGAATATTATATGATATTATTATTATTATTAGTTTATTATTATTATTAATAATAATTATATGCCATACTAGTATATTATTATGTAATATAATTATATTATTATTATTATTATTATTATTATTATTAGCCACATATATGTAGTATTATTATTAGTAATGGTAAGTATTTTAATATTTATAGTATTATTGTTGTTATTGATATGAATATGAATGGTATTATTATTATTATTATTATTATTATTAACATTATTATTATTAATTATATGCCTACATATATGTATATAATATAAAATATATTATTATTAGTAGTAGTAGAAGTAATAGTAGTATTTTAATATTTATATTATTATTATGTGTTATTGATATGAATATGATATGAATGATATTATTATTATTATTATTATATTATATTATTATTTATTATTATTATTATTATTATTAATTATATGCATACATATATGTATATAATTATTATATAAATCTATTATTATTATTATTATTATTATTATTATTATTATTATTCTTATTATTATTATTATTTTAATAATATTTATATTATTATTGTTATTAATATGACTATTAATGATATTATTAATATATGCGTATGTATATAATTATTATAACTATGTATATGATTGTTACTATTATTATTACTATACAAATATTGTGTTATTTGATTATTATTATTCTTATTATTTTTTTCTTTTTTACATGTGCAAACGTGCAAAGGCAAATGCAATCGTTAATTACCTGGTGATTAATGGAGGGGACATTTCGAATCAGCATTTATTTTAATGACACAAACAAACAAACAAAAATCAATATAAACACACGTGTAATTATTTAAGATGTCTTTTCTTTACTCTGATTAAAATAAATAAATCCATAGGAGATTCAAATCCACCATGATCCGGCGATTAAAAGCGTCCGTGTGGAAACAAAACTTGTGTTTGTTGTCCCGATGATTCACGTCACTTAAAACACCATCATTAGATTAAAAACATTTACAAGAATATTTTTCCTGCTTTTTATTTCACTAATGATAATCATACATTTGCATAAATCTCCATATTTGCCTATGTGCATGTAAATTAGAGAATGAAACACTTATTCATTTAAGCTGCATTTAGACGTGCAGTCGTGTGGCGACGCCCAAATCTACACTCTAATAAAGTTGAATTGTTATAAGACTTTTTATCAATAGGAAATAAAGACTATTTGAAGCCGAACGATTCATTCCGCAGTCGCCGCGTTCGTTATCCTGTTTAATTAGTCCTCGGAGATTCGCTGTGGAGCGGAAAACATTTCATTGTTTCCCACCGAGAGTCACTCGTGTGCTTTGAGAGGGTTTACAGGATGACTGCTACAAAAAAAAAAAACCACAAAACATTCGTTTTTGTTTTTGTTTACAATCATGCCGATCATTCGAAATATCGCATAATATTAAACAAACCTTCACTCAACGATGCTACGAAGTTCAAATGAAGGAAGAAGAAGGAATATAATAAATAAATAAATAGATAGAGAGATAGATAGATAGATAGATATATAGATGGACGGACGGACGGACGGACGGACAGACAGACAGATAGACAGATAGATAGAGAGAGAGAGAGAGAGATACACTACATAGATAGATGGATGGATGGACGGACGGACGGACAGACAGACAGACAGATAGATAGAGAGAGATATAGATAGATAGATAGATAGATAGATAGATAGATAGATAGATAGATAGATAGATATAGATATATATATATATTGCTTTATCCAATCTTCCCTCGGGTCACGGGGAGTCTGTGTCTATCTCAGGCGTCTATGGGCATTAAGGCAGGATACACCCTGGATGGAATGCCAACCCATCACACACACACACACACACACACACACACACACACACACACACACACACACACACATTCTCACACTAGGGACAATTTTCCAAGGTGCCAATCAATCTACCGTGCATGTTTTTGGACCGGGGGGAGGAAACCGGAGAACCCGGAGAAAAACCCCATATATATATATATATGGTTCTTCTCTGAACGGTTTCCACAAAAACTGTAAGAACTGTAATAAGAATTGTATTTAGGTGTCCGTAAACTTTTGGTGTGTTGTGTTTATTTTAACAGCATGCACACGGCACACTGAGAGAACTCACACTTCACTTCCAAGCCGATGTACAAATTCAGGTTGACCTCCACGTGTGTGTGTATGAAGCGCTGCACTCTGTTCAATCCCTTTTGCCTTCAATACTGTTTCTATTCTACATTTCCTCACCGTGCTGTCGTTTGCCCTCCTGTTCTGTCATCCCTGCTGTGTGTGTGTGTGTGTGTGTGTGTGTGTGTGTGTGTGTGTGGTGTGTGTGTTTGACAGGCAGGATGATGTTCCTGCAAAAGCTAGGAGCACTGTCTTGTTTCTGACCTCCTGCAGAATAAAACAAACATTCTCCTGTATCTCAATCCCCGATGACTGACTGACGCTCTGTTTTCTCTACAGATAGAGAGAGAGAGAGAGAGAGAGAGAGAGAGAGAGAGAGAGAGAAAAGGAAACATGGCTGATAGAAAAAAATATATATATATAAAAACTTAGCAAAAGAATATTTCCGTGGGCCCATTGCAGTGCTCTTCCTTCTGGCTTTGAATTGCAAAATGAATCACCGTCCAATCACTTTTGAATCGACTGTATTTATTATATATATATATATATGTATATATATATATATATATCTATATATATATATATATATTATATATCTATATATATATCTATATATATATATATATATATATATATGTTTTCAAAGGGTACCATAAATGAATTCTTTTCATGTTTGTAATTCTGTAAATAACTGTAACAGATTTTACTTTAATACAATTATTGATTATTTAATATTATTTTACTCATTGTAACATGAATTTCATGTTAATGACAATGTTATTTTGTTTAGTGTTGGTTTGAAGTGTAAAATATGGGACGTGGCTCCTTTAAGAATTGTGTTCCGGTTGCTTTTCCATATAAACTGGTGATACGGTGTTTAGGTTATACGGAAGCGCTTTATTGCGTTCAGTAAAAATGCGCTTTATTGCAGTAATACGGATTTGGGAATGCGATGCGCTTGCGTAAGGTTCCGTACGGTAATATACGCTAATATAGTGAGGAGATCGTACCTGTTGTGAATGCGCAGCTAGGGGGCGTCATTGGGGGGAAATTTAGGAAGTGTGAGTGGATGCACTGAACGTTTATTTATTTATTTATTGTTCGGGTTTCGTTCAGTCGTACAACACGATGCAGAGTGTCAGAGTTAATCTTATTATTGACCCACACCCAAATGTCATGCTACAACATCTATAGATGCCTTATACAATTGTGTGTCTCGAGTTTTGTGGTAAAAGTGTGCAAAAGTGCGACATCCGGCAGGAAAAAACAGCTGTCACAATAATTTTATTCATGTACTGTGTGTGTGTGTGTGTGTGTTTTACAGTATAGTGTATACTGTACAGTACTGTACATTTCTCACTTTTGCTTAATAAGCAAATAATTATAATAGTGTTGCATGATATACCAATCCTGTACACGTATCGCGATACCCTGCATTTAAAAACGATCCTTCATTTTATTAGCACCGGTAATTAAAATAATTACGGCTGTAGTTCTGATTGTTGGACTGTAGGGGGCAACCTACCAATATTTATTTTCCTCAGATGAACATTCATTCATTCATTCATCTTCTAGCGCTTTATCCGATCTTCCCTCGGGTCACGGGGAGTCTGTGCCTATCTCAGGCGTCTATGGGTATTAAGACAGGATACACCCTGGATGGAATGCCAACCATCACACACACACACACACACACACACACATTCATACACTAGGGACAATTTTTCCAAGGTGCCAATCAACCTACCGTGCATGTTTTTGGACCGGGGGAGGAAACCGGAGAACCCGGAGAAAAAACCCCTGAGGCACGGGGAGAACATGCAAACTCCACACACACATGGCCGAGACGGGATTCGAACCCGGACCCTGGCGGTGTGAGGCGAACGTGCTAACCACTACACCACCCTGTCCCCCATAGATGAAGATTTTTTCCATAATTTAAAAGTATTTTAATTTTCACAGTACAGCAAAAAAAATCACTGGATGTTTATTAATAAATACATGTGTGATTATTAACGAGTTAATTAAGCGTTAACGATTTAATTTTGTTATAAATATGGTGAAATAGAAACGTTCTTTACTCAGAAAAAAAATATAGAAATAAATCAGATAAATCAAATAAGTATAGAAATCCGCCGTGATGCACAAATCCGGCAATTAAAAGCGTCCATTTGGTGTCGTCGTGATTTATGTACATTTTATACATTACGGTACTATAAATTATCACGGCAAATGATCTCCAAGATCTCGATACACACTTTAATATGATGTGTTGTATATTTTGTACGTATTTTGTACGTAGTTTCAGCCGCCTGTTAACGCCATCCTAAATACTGCGAAGTCACAACTCTGAGTCATGTATTTATTCTTTTTCCCGCACTGCGCCCCCACACTCCTGGTGCATACTACATCTGGCCTTTTGTAAGGCGTTTCAGCCTCCGCGGTGCTTCATCTCCACTGAACTAGCGCAGCATTGCGTAACCTCCTCCATCGCAAATCCTGAAACAACTTTAACCATCTGCTCAGACGTGTACAAACATCTGCCTAGAGCTCCATCCTCTGACCTTCCATCTGCTCTTACATACAAATCGCCAATATTAAATCGGCTCCTTGCAGGATAGAGGAAAAAAAAAAAAAAAAAAAAAAAGCTCCTGGTGTGGACGCGCTTCGTTTTTTCCCCGCGGGATTTGGTGGGAAAATTTGATGAGTTCTTGTGTCAAGTCTTGTGTCTTGTATGGAAATATATTATCTTTCACATTTGTCCTGATTCTGTTCCCATTGTACATATATTTGTCATATATATAACTCACTGCATCCACTCACGCTTCCTAAATTTCCCCCCCGATGACGCCCCCTAGCTGCGCATTCACAACAGGTACGATCTCCTCACTATATTAGCGTATATTACCGTACGGAACCTTACGCAAGCGCATCGCATTCCCAAATCCGTATTACTGCAATAAAGCGCATTTTTACTGAACGCAATAAAGCGCTTCCGTATAACCTAAACACCGTATCACCAGTTTATATGGAAAAGCAACCGGAACACAATTCTTAAAGGAGCCACGTCCCATATTTTACACTTCAAAACCAACACTAAACAAATAAACATTGTCATTAACAAGAAATTCATATTAAAGTTTCCAGAGTAAAAATAAATATGAAATAATCATTAATGTTATTTAAAAGGAGAGATTTGGAGAGGAATGTATATCATTATCTGATTGCTCAGGGTTTTCTTTTTTTGGAACGTTGCTTCCTTTAAAAGCCTTTTTTCGATCCGTTCCTTCCCCGACCTGTAGCTTATTTCCTGCTCCGATACTGTAATTACACATGCTGTAATTGCAACGTCTTGCATCACCTACGCTTCAGTGCAGTGTTTCTCCCACACTCGTGTATTTCTATTTCGCTGATTTTGTCCTTGGCCTCAGTCATTTGGATATCGATTATCCTGCTTAGTTTTTCTTTTTTTTAGCATTTTGACACCAATTTGTTCTACATGACACAACTTGTTTTACTTATAAAAACTCCCCCCCCCCCCAATCGCTTTAAAGGTTTAGTTATTATTATTATTATATTTATTATTATTATTATTATTATTATTATTATTATTATTATTATTATTATTATTCATTCATTCATTCATTCATCTTCTAGCGCTATATATCCGGGTCGGTCCCTCGGGTCACGGGGAGTCTGTGTCTATCTCAGGCGTCTATGGGCATTAAGGCAGGACACACACCCTGGATGGAATGCCAACCCATCACACACACACACACACACACACACACACACACACACACACACACACACACACACACATACACACACATTCATACACTAGGGACAATTTTTCCAAGGTGCCAATCAACCTACCGTGCATGTTTTTGGACCGGGGGACCGGGGGAGGAAACCGGAGAACCCGGGAGAAAAACCCCTGAGGCACGGGGAGAACATGAACTCCACAAACTCCACACACACATGGCCAAGACGGGAATCGAACCCGGACCCTTGGCGGTGTGAGGCGAACGTGCTAAACACTAATGCCCCCAATTATTATTATTATTATTATTATTATTATTATTATTAGATCTCATCTTGAAAATTGCATTTTGTATATTTTGAAATATGCATCCGTGTTTAAAAGGTGTGATATTATTGTATAATGTTTAGGAGTTTAACTAACGATTATTTTATCCTCCTTTTTTAAGCGACATGTTTGCGATCAGCAGTGCACGATGCGTAAACGCATTTTTCCCGCTTTCCCGCCAAACGCCGCGTTAGCAATGAGCGAAGGCTACGTTGTGTTTGTGCGTATTCCATGGTGTTCCATGGGATTGGAAGTGTGTGTGTGTGTGTGTGTGTGTGTTTTTCTCGGAGACTAATCATGAAGCTACACGGAAGACGGTCCTTATGACTCATATGGAGATCGCGGTGACCTACAGGCTCGGAAATGCCGCCGGAGTTGGTCAGCAAGCGGGAAGTGGAATTTTGAACGAGCTCCCAAATGCCTCCAGTGGACTCATCATTTTAATTGGAGTATCGAAGGCATGCCGGCTCCGTCGCAGTGTTTCTGTGGGTTTTGTCATCTGATCAATGCTCTTTATGATGACGAGGGAATTGCGGCGTATCGACGTCCTTCGCGCGGGATGACAAACGAATGCTTTCCCGGCCGAATATCAGCGCGTGATAATGCTAATGAATGAATCCTGATCCGGTCGAGGCCGGCAGGACGTGGGATCGAAGACACCTGAGGAAGCATTTGGTTACATTTGTAACCCGATGCGCTTGTCATTACCATGACAACCTGTAATGTCCCTAAACTCGATCGGTACTTGGCCTAGAACATAGCGTTCTGATGTCCGCGGCTCTGACGAACACAGATGGCTGACTGGATGTGGGAGTTTCGTGTGTAATCCTGCGTCTGCTACTAATGAACTCCTAATGATGACTAAAGCCCATCTTATGCAAAATTCACTGGAATTTTAACCACCAAAAAAAAGCTTTTTTTTTCTTTTTATAAGGTTAGAAAGAATTTTCCCGGGTCATGAATGCATTGATTCCTGTTTCTTTAAAGCAAGTGCGAGTGAGGCAACAAGCTGATATTGTTATACTACAGCCTGAGGTGCTCAGCTTGAGAAGTCAGGGTTTATTATTCAATGAAGAACGTCTACGCGGGCCCGGATCAGAAGACGACCTTATGAGCCGCCCGGACCATTTCTGTTCTCTGGGCAGAAACTCAATTCATCTTATTACCCACAGATTGTTTTTCTTTCTTTAAGAATGACTTGCCTCTTAAAAACTAAAATCCCCACCAAAAACAGTCAACAATGCGGGTTCTATACAAAGAAACGATATTTGGCCGGGACATTTCACAGAAATGGTACATTTCATTCATCTTCTAGCGCTTTATCCGATCTTCCCTCGGGTCACGGGGAGTCTGTGTCTATCTCAGACGTCTATGGGCATTAAGGCAGGATACACCCTGGATAGAATGCCAACCTATCACACACACACACACACTCACACTAGGGACAATTTTCCAAGGTGCCAATCAACCTACCGTGCATGTTTTTGGACCGGGAGGAAAAAGGAGAACCCGGAGAAAAACCCCCTGAGGCACGGGGAGAACATGCACAAACTCCACACACACATGGCCGAGACGGGAATCGAACGTGATGACCATTTGGTAGACTATCCAGAGCTTGATGCATTTGTTGTCCAAGAGCCCCCTAGTGGCAGCTTGGTGGAAGTAGGATTTGATCTTGTGATAAAGAGTCCACTAAATCGCAACATCAAGACTCACCACCTGTAAAAAGAGGGGGATTTATAGACCATTGGCAACGTTTGTCAGACTCCCTTTTAGCCACTTACAATTATCCCATTCTTATAGAGTATATTTTAACATTTTAGTTTTCGAAAGCGCTCTCCAAAGTGGACCGATTTGAAAATGGCGTATTCAATGCACTCAGAAACAATAGTGGGCCCTTGAGCGAGGCCCTTTACTCTCACCTGCTCACTTGTAAATCTAGCTGGATAAAGGCGTCTCCCAAATGCCATAAATGTAAATAATAATAATAATTCATTACATTTATAAAGCGCTTTACATTATGAGAGAGGGATCTCCTCCTCCTCATCCGCCACCAGTGTACAGCATCTACCTGGATGAAGCGAAGGCAGCCATAGTGCTCCAGAACGCCCACCACACACCGGCTTACTGGTGGAGAGGAGACTGATCCAGGAGATATGGTGGACGGTTAGGAGTTCATGAGGCCAATGGGGGAATTTGGCCGGACACGCCTCTACTCTTTTTCAAAAGACACCACAGAGAGCCTCGCTTAAACGTCGGATGGGAGACCGCCTGGGAATACTAGGTTGCTGCCGGTAGAGATGTTAGTGTGACCAGCAGGGGGCGCTTACCCTGAGGACACTGTCAAAAAAGCACCTAATTTGGATGAGACGTTAAATCGAGGCTCTCTGTGGTCATTAAAAATCCCAGGACGTCTTTGGAAAAAGAGTAGAGGCGTGTCCTCGGACAAATCCCAGCACTGGCCTCGTTACCGTCCCCATATCTGCTGACTGGCTTCATCATTCAGTCTCCTCTCCACCAGTAAGCCGGTGTGTGGTGGGAATTCTGGAGCACTACGGCTGCCATCGCATCATCCAGGTAGATGCTGCACACCGGTGGTGGATGAGGAGGAGATCCCCCTCTCATAATGTAAAGCGCTTTGAGTGTCCAGAAAATTAATGTTATTATTATTATTATTATTATTATTATTATTATTGTTATGAGCATGAATAGTTTTGGCTTCCATCGCTGAACGTTTTATAACCTCCGAAACGAAGGGATCGGTCCCATGCCCCCAGTGGCGGCTCGGTGGTGACGGTGGTTCGAACCCTTGACCCTCCTGATAAGCATTCCGCCACCTTAAACCACTTCCTTTCAGCAGCGATGTCATGACTTTACACTGATTAGATACTCGAAAGGAGAAGTTTAAAATGATTTCCAGGGCCAAATCAAACACTCCGTGAATTACAGCTGCACCCCTTGACACTCTCTCACCCCCCCCGGTTCCTGTTCTGTAAATGTCAAACTGCTTATTGGTTAAAAAAAAAAAAAAAAAAGATTGAAATGACATCCTCGGATGCTAAAAGTAACAAGAGTAGGTGAAGTGAAAAGGTCAGGATGTGATCTGCCAAATATCTCGTGATGTGTATGCTATCATCATTATCAAGAATAAATCACTTATATATATATATATATATATATATATATATATATATATATATATTATATATATTATTATATATATATATATATATTGCAAAAGAAAGTTAAAAAAAATATTATACATATATATATATATATATATATATATATATATATATATATATATATATATATATATATATATATATATATATATATAGGGCACGGTGGCGTAGTGGTTAGCACGTTCGCCTCACACCGCCAGGATCCGGGTTCGATTCCCGTCTCGGCCATGTGTGTGTGTGGAGTTTGTGCATGTTCTCCCCGTGCCTCAGGGGGTTTTTCTCCGGGTTCTCCGGTTTCCTCCCCCGGTCCAAAAACATGCACGGTAGGTTGATTGGCACCTTGGAAAATTGTCCCTAGTGTGTGAATGTGTGTGTGTGTGTGTGTGTGTGTGTGTGTGTGTGCCCTGCGATGGGTTGGCATTCCATCCAGGGTGTATCCTGCCTTAATGCCCATAGACGCCTGAGATAGGCACAGGCTCTCCCGTGACCCGAAGGAAGATCGGATAAAGCGCTAGAAAAAATGAATGAATGAATGAATGAATGAATGATATATATATATATATATATATATATATATATATATATATATATATATATATATATATATAATTTTTTTTTTTTTTTTAAGCACTGCTTTCTGGAAATATCAAACACCGCACTTTCTTGGTTTTTAGTGCAAAAAAAAAGTAGTAGCTATTAATTCACATTACTCTGTGAAAGAAGCTTCTTTATTCCCTAAACGGCTGAACCCGACCTCCATTATCAATCTGACCTTGGCGTTGTTTAGCTGCATTTCTACTTTTCACCATAATGCACTGTCTTAACATCTTTATCTTCCGCCTGTGCAAGAAAAAGTCTTTTTTTTTTTTATTCCGGGAAGCAAACATTAGCATAATTCAAAAGGGATTTTCGGTGCCATGGCCATCCTTTTAAATCGTGAGTAATAAAGAAAAATATACCGTATAGATTCGCTATAAGTTAATGAAGTGTTGTTGAGTATATAAAGTGTATACAGTGGCAAGAAAAAGTATGTGAACGTTTTGGAATTTCATGGTTTTCTGAATAAATTGGAAAAATTGTCATAAAATGTTATCTGATCTTCATCTAATTCATTGGTATTGACAAACACAATGTGTCTAAAAATAATAACACCAAAAAAATCCAATCTTTCTTGTCTTTATTGAACACAATCATTCAACATTCAAAATGGCAGTGGAAAAAGTAAGTGAAACCTTAGAATGAATAACTGTAGCTGTGGATCAGACCTGCACATCGCTGAGGATGAATTTTAGCCCATTCTTCCTGGCAGAACTGCTTTAGCTCGGTCATATTCTTTGGACGTCTCATGTGTACGGCCCTCTTCAAGTCAATCCATAGCATCTCTATTGGGTTGAGGTCTGGGCTCTGACTCGGACACTCCAAAAGGCGGATTTTGTTTTTCTGAAGTCATTCTGTTGTGGACTCGCTCCGGTGTTTTGGGTCGTTGTCCTGTTGCATCACCCACTTTCTACACAGTTTCAGCTGATGTACAGACATTCTCACATTATCCTGAAGAATTGTCTGATATACTTGGGAATTCATCTTCCCCTCAATGATTGCAAGCTGGCCAGGCCCTGATGCAGCAAAGCAGGCCCAAATCATGATGCTTCCTCCACCATACTTTACAGTTGGGATGATGTTTTCATGACGATATGCCGTGCCCTTTCTACGCCAGATGTAGTGCTGTGTGTTTTTTCCAAATAGTTCAATCTTAGTTTCATCAGTCCACAAAACATTTTGCCAATACCGCTGTGGAGTGTCAATGTGCTCTTTTGCAAACTTAAGGCGTGCAGCAATGTTCTTTTTAGTAAGCAGCGGCTTCCTTGGCGGTGTCCTGCCGTGGATACCCTGCTTGTTCAGTGTTTTACGTATTGTAGACTCATGAACAGATATGTTAGCAAGTTCCAATGATGCCTTCAAATCTTTGGCTGTCATTCGGGGTTGTTTCTTTACCTCATTGATGAGTGTTCGTTGTGCTCTTGGTGTCATTTTGACGGGGCGCCCACTTCTAGGTAGAGTAAGCAACAGTCCCAAATTGTCTCCATTTGTAGATTGTTTGCCGAACTGTAGACTGGTGAATTTCTAAAGTCTTTGAAATAACTTTGTAACCCTCGCCAGCTTCATGTAAATCAACAATTCTTGATCGTAGGTCCTCTGAAAGCTCTTTTTGGCGAGGCATGGCTCACATCATCATGTTCTTCTCCAAAGGTTTGAGGGGTTTTTATCAGTCAGAGTATCTGTAGTCCACACCTCCAAACTTATTCTCTTAACAAGACTCCAGGTGTGATAAAACCAATTCACTCCAATTAGCTTTATTGAAACTCAAGCTTTCACTTACTTTTTCCACTGCCATTTTGAATGTTGAATGATTGTGTTCAATAAAGACAAGAAAGATTGGATTTTTTTGGTGTTATTATTTTTAGACACATTGTGTTTGTCAATACCAATGAATTAGATGAAGATCAGATAACATTTTATGACAAATTTATTCAGAAAACCATGAAATTCCAAAACGGTTCACATACTTTTTCTTGCCACTGTGTATATATATTTATATATATATATATATATATATATATATATATATATATATATATATATATATATAAATAATGGAACTTATAATGGAAATATTAGAACAGGACAAAGTAAAACGATATTAAAAGCGAACACAGAGCAGGTGAACCCAATCAGCTAACGAGCCAGTGATTCTCTACTTCTAGGTGTAAATTATTGTCTGGAGGATGTTTACGAGTAAATCTCTTATGATGTGGACCAGAAGATTGCAGGTTCAAATCCCACACTAGTGGACCCTTGAGCAAGTTGTAAGGGGGGGGGGAGCACAGCGGTTTGAGGTGCTGATCAGAAGGTCGGGGGTTCGAGGCCCGGAATCACCAAGCTGTTGTTTCCTTGCTCCAGGGGGCGCTGGACCCTACAGTCAGCGTAGACGAATCTGCATCTGTGTGCAGCATTATAACACATCTGTACAGGAAACGAAGTCATCCGGCTGTAATCCAGAACGATTCCTCCTGTCTTCATTTTCAGGGATCATCATCGGCGCTGCCGCGTTAACAAGCGGAATATGTAAACACACGTCCGCGCTCTCGCGCCGATGCGCCGACGCGCCCGTGTCAGTCCATTTGCATGTCATGCGTATTTATTTAGACATTTCTCTCAGCTCGTGTCTGCTGGAAGGTGGAATTCACGTCTCATGCTCTTCGAAAGGCGCCAAAGCGCTAACGATTTCCTTCCACCCCGGGTTCGGTGTCGCTCCGAGTCACAAAGGAATTCGCGGTCACGATCTCACACACACATTCACACACACACACACACACACACACACACACACACACACACACACACATTTATTCAACCAAAATCTTTATTATATGGATAAACTACACAGTGTATTGTAGATTTAGAAGGGGGCGGAGGTTTGCTAGTGAGGGGCGGAGCTTGTCACGCGAAACTTTTGTCATTCGCTCGTCGGACGAAATTTTTGTCATTCGCTTTTCAGGCGAAATTTTTGTCATTCGCTTTTCGGACGAAATTTTTGTCATTCGCTTGTCGGACGAAATTTTTGTCATTCGCTTGTCGGACGAAATTTTTGTCATTCGCTTGTCGGACGAAATTTTTGTCATTCGCTTGTCGGACGAAATTTTTGTCATTCGCTTTTCGGACGAAACTTTTGTCATTCGCTCGTCGGACAAAATTTGTGTCATTCGCTTTTCAGGCGAAATTTTTGTCATTCGCTTTTCAGGCGAAATTTTTGTCATTCGCTTTGTCAGGACGAAATTTTTGTCATTCGCTTTTCGGACGAAACTTTTGTCATTCGCTTGTCGGACGAAATTTTTGTCATTCGCTTTTCGGACGGAACTTTTGTCATTCGCTCGTCGGACGAAATTTTTGTCATTCGCTTGTCGGACGAAATTTTTGTCATTCGCTTTTCGGACGAAACTTTTGTCATTCGCTCGTCGATCGAAACTTTTGTCATTCGCTTTTCGGACGAAACTTTTGTCATTCGCTCGTCGGACGAAACTTTTGTCATTCGCTCGTCGGACGAAATTTTTGTCATTCGCTTTTCGGACGAAACTTTTGTCATTCGCTCGTCGGATCGAAATTTTTGTCATTCGCTTTTCGGACGAAACTTTTGTCATTCGCTTTTCAGCCGAAATTTTTGTCATTCGCTTTTCGGACGAAACTTTTGTCATTCGCTTTTCGGACGAAACTTTTGTCATTCGCTCGTCGGACGAAATTTTTGTCATTCGCTTTTCAGGCGAAATTTTTGTCATTCGCTTTTCGGACGAAATTTTTGTCATTCGCTTGTCGGACGAAATTTTTGTCATTCGCTTTGTCGGACGAAATTTTTGTCATTCGCTTGTCGGACGAAATTTTTGTCATTCGCTTTTCGGACGAAACTTTTGTCATTCGCTCGTCGGACAAAATTTGTGTCATTCGCTTTTCAGGCGAAATTTTTGTCATTCGCTTTTCGGACGAAATTTTTGTCATTCGCTTTTCAGGCGAAATTTTTGTCATTCGCTTTTCAGGCGAAATTTTTGTCATTCTTTTTGCTTTCGTCGGACGAAATTTTTGTCATTCGCTTTTCGGACGAAACTTTTGTCATTCGCTTTTCAGGCGAAATTTTTGTCATTCGCTTTTCGGACGAAATTTTTGTCATTCGCTTTTCGCTTTTCGGACGAAACTTTTGTCATTCGCTCGTCGGACGAAACTTTTGTCATTCGAAATTTTGCATTCGCTTTTCGGACGAAATTTTTGTCATTCGCTTTTCAGGCGAAATTTTTGTCATTCGCTTTTCAGGCGAAATTTTTGTCATTCGCTTTTCGGACGAAACTTTTGTCATTCGCTTCGTCGGACGAAACTTTTGTCATTCGCTCGTCGGACGAAACTTTTGTCATTCGCTTTTCGAAACTTTTTCATTCGCTCGATCGAAACGAAATTTTTGTCATTCGCTTTTCGCTTTTCGGACGAAACTTTTGTCATTCGCTTTCGTCGAGCGGACGAAATTTTTGTCATTCGCTTTTCGGACGAAACTTTTGTCATTCGCTCGTCGATCGAAACGAAATTTTTGTCATTCGCTTTTCGGACGAAACTTTTGTCATTCGCTTTTCAGCCGAAATTTTTGTCATTCGCTTTTCTGACGAAATTTTTGTCATTCGCTCGTCGGACGAAACTTTTGTCATTCGCTCGTCGGACGAAACTTGTGTGTAAATAAATGAATGATGAATGAACTATAAATTGAAACCTTCAACGCAACACACAATCATTCACGACGTCCTTTTTATATCAAATCTAAAAGAATAAAATGAATAGTTTTTAATCACTAAACATTTCAAGTCTGAAATGGAGCACCAAAGTCCACCACGACGCACAAGTCGGCCAATGACGCGCCTCCGTGTGGAAACAGTTGCTCTCGATGATTTACGTCGTTTAAAACGATGCCATGCAATTAAACAGTGTCATTACAATTATAATCATTTTAATTAAGATAATTAACATGTAATCGCGTTTCCTCCCACGCAAAAAAGGGAAACGGACGAAAAAGAGTAAAGGAGATTTTCATGTCTCATGATTCTCTCTCTCTCTCTCTCTCTCTTTCAACACCTCATCATTTTATAAATCTTTATTTCTTTTTTTCACACCTCATCATTATCTCTTTCTTTCTTTCTTTCTTTAAACATCTGATGATTGTCTCTTTCTTTCTATCTTCCTTTTTACTTTCAATATCTCATCATTTTATAATTCTTTCTTTATTTCTATTTTCATGTCTCATGATTCTCTCTCTCTCTCTCTCTCTCTCTCTCTCTCTTTCAACACCTCATCATTTTATAAATCTTTATTTCTTTTTTTCACATCTCATGATTGTCTCTTTCTCTCTTTCTTTCTTTCTTTCGTTAAACATCTCATGATTGTCTCTGTCTTTTTTGTCTTTCTTTTTTTCTTGCTTTCTTTCAAGATCTCACCATTTTATAATTCTTTATTTCTTTTTTTCACACCTCATCATTATCTCTTTCTTTCTTTCGTTCTTTCGTTAAACATCTGATGATTGTCTCTCTCTTTCTTTCTTTCTTTCAACATCTGATGATTGTCTCTCTCTATCTTTCTTTCTTTCAAGATCTCATCATTTTATAATCCTTTCTTTATTTCTATTTTCATGTCTCATGATTCTCTCTCTCTCTCTCTCTTTCTTTCAACACCTCATCATTTTATAAATCTTTATTTATTTTTTTCACATCTCATGATTGTCTCTTTCTTTCTTTCTTTCTTTCGTTAAACATCTGATGATTGTCTCTCTATCTTTCTTTTTTCTTTCAAGATCTCATGATTGTCTCTCTCTTTTTTATCTTTCTTGCTTGCTTTCTTTCAAGATCTCATTTTATAATTCTTTATTTCTATTTTCACATCCCATCATTGTCTCTTTCTCTCTTTCTTTCTCTCTTTCTTTCGTTAAATATCTCATGATTGTCTCTGTCTTTTTTATCTTTCTTTCTTTCTTGCTTTCTTTCAAGATCTCATCATTTTATAATTCTTGCTTGATTTCTTTTTCACATCTCATGATTATCTTTCTCTCTCTCTCTCTCTTTCTTTCTTTCTGTATTTCGACACCTCATAATTTTATAATTCTTTGTTTATTTTTTTCACATCTCGTGATTCTCTCTCTCTCTCTTTCTTTCTTTCAACATCTCAATTTTATAATTCTTTCTTTATTTCTATTTTCATGTCTCATGATTATCTCTTTCTTTTTTTCTTTCTTTCGTTAAACATCTCATTATTGTCTCTCTCTTTCTTTCTTTCTTTCAAGATCTCATCATTTTATAATTCTTTCTTTATTTCTATTTTCACATCTCATGATTGCCTCTTTCTTTCTTCCCTTCTTCCCTTCTTTCTTTCTTTCTTTCTTTCAACATCTCATGATTGTCTCTGTCTGTTTTATCTTTCTTTCTTTCTTTCTTGCTTTCTTTCAAGATCTCATCATTTTATAATTCTTGCTTGATTTCTTTTTCACATCTCATGATTATCTCTCTTTCTTTCCTTCCTTCCTTCTTTCTTTCTGTATTTCGACACCTCATAATTTTATAATTCTTTCTTTATTTCTTTTTTTCACATCTCATGATTGCCTCTCTCTCTTTTTCATTCACTCCAAATCCTAATAATGGAAAGTGAAAACCAGTTTGACATCCAACTTCATTAAAATTTCCGGGTGTCAGTCCGAGTGTATAAAAACGGCCAGTATTTGCCAAATGACTCAAATTCCCTGACCGGGAAGTCAAACTCGTCAGCACGTCATTAAACTCACCCCATGTGTCATAACTCTTTTAGAGAGAGGAGGAGGAGTAATGAACAGGGAGGATGACATATAGGAGGCTTTCCTGTCTCTGGAAGAGTTTGAGTGGATCCCCTATAGAAAGGTAGATTAGTCGATGATGTCGTGACGGAGTCAGAATAGTAAAGTCAGTAGTAAATGAGTCAGTCAAAAGGAATGACCGAGGTGGGAGAACCTGGACCATTTCCTACACAAGCCTTTACTTTTAAGTCATTTGTTTTGTTTTTTTTTCCTCCTCGCTCCTCTTTTTCGCTGTTCTCCGAGGAATGCGTCACTTATTTTCGTCGCCCTTTATTTCTAAAAAAAAAAAAAAAACCCAAAAGCGTTCCAGCATGTACATCATGACCCAATAACGCTTTTCTTTTAAGATGCAGGCTACATTTCCAGTCTACAAGTGAACTTCATACTGCTTTACAAACTGTTCACATTTAAACACTTATTTACTGAAGTTCTTTTGCCCGGTTCCTCCCCCGGTTCCTCGTGGTTCCCCTCTGCAGGAGGCGTTTTAATGTGCTGTAGGAACGAGGCACGGAGGTGCTGTTAGCGAGGAGTAATCTACTGAGGCGGCGCATTCGTCGTCTCTGAAGGCGAACTTTTGAGTGCTTGCCTTTAAGCTCTTTGCCAGTCAGTGCAGTTATCTCCATCCAGCCGTGGCCACTCGAGGCAGACTCCTTCTGGGTGATTAGAATTATTGTTTTGGGATCCGGCTGTGGTGCTGCTATTCCCGTCGCATTCCCAGTGCCGCGGCAGCAGCAGAAGATGCACGTATGACATACGTTAGGCTCGGAAATGGCCACAGGAGGCAGTAGTGAGCATTAAAGACGTTAGGGTTGTAATTGACCCTACAACTTAAAAACGGAGGAATGTAACGAATCATAAACCTCTACGATACGTAAATACATGTGGAGTATTAGAAAGATGAAAAGCATTCATTTATGGTCATTTATGACAACCTTTAAAATAAGGGTTTATCAGAATATAAAAGACTGTTTATTTGAGACGTCTTGGGATACCAAACACCACAACAAAACAGCCAGACCATCCAAACAAAACAAACAAAAAAAAACAGACCAAATAAAAAACAAACTAAATATAGAAAAACAAACAGCACAGCAAAAACAACTAGCCAAAAACTAAACAAAAAGACTAACCCACAAAGAACCAGACCAAACAAACAAAAAAATAGACCACCCAACAAAACAAACAACAATCAACTAGATGAAACAAAAAACAATAAATTAAAACCAAATAAAGGACAACAAAAACAACTAACCAAAAACCAAAACAAACAAAAACAAGCACACTAAACAAAACAAAACAAAAAAACAAACAGACTAACCCACAAAGGACCAGACCAAACAAACAAAAAATAGACCACCCAACAAAACAAACAACAATGAACTAGATGAAACAAAAACAATACAGTAAAACCAAACGACTAACCAAAATCCAAAACAACCACACTAAACAAAAACAATCACAATAAACAAAACAAAACAAAAAAACAAACAGACTAACTCACAGAGCACCAGACCAAACAAACAAAAAAATAGACCACCCAACAAAACAAACAACAATGAACTAGATGAAACAAAAACAATGAATTAGTACCAAACAAAGCACAACAAAAACAACTAACCAGAAACCAAAACAACCACACTAAACAAAAACAAAAAAAAAACAAACAGACTAACCCACAAAGCACCTGTAACGGTGGTGGTGCGCTGCACAGACACACGGGGAAACCAGACTTCCGAAAACAAAGGATTTATTTATAAAAGCGAAACAACAAAAGAGACGCCGCTCTAAGGAGCGGCCAGACAGGCTTGAGAGCCTTGCGCGCCGTGCGCCGTGGTCTCTGGAGGACCGAAGTTCAGGAGCGGACTTGGAAGTCCGGATTCTGGAGCCGAGTGAAACGGGAAGGAGATCCGGAGCGGACTTGGGAGTCCGTGGGATCAGGAGCCGGAGGAAGCGGGAACAGGACCAGACTGGAAACATAGAAGGGGTTAGGCATATAGATCACAATAGTACGGGTCCGCGACACTAACCAAAGAGTCACGAGCCCGGACAGGGAATGAAGGGAGAGCCGGGCTATTTAAAGGGGAGATGGAAAAGGAGCTGGGATAAGGAACCACCTGATCTGAGTGAGTGATTGAGTGCGTGTGTGTGTGTGTGG
Source organism: Kryptopterus vitreolus (assembly GCA_030449085.1). Lineage (NCBI taxonomy): Eukaryota > Metazoa > Chordata > Actinopteri > Siluriformes > Siluridae > Kryptopterus > Kryptopterus vitreolus. The sequence goes on from JACRUU010000021.1 coordinate 1,748,152, forward strand.
AACGAGCGGGGCGGAGCCAGGAGATGAGTGAGGCAGAGAGAGACAGAGACAGAGAGAGAGAGAGAGAGAGAGAGAGGGAATGTTTGTGTGTGTGTGTGTGTTGTGTGTGTGTGTGTGTGTGTGTGTGTGTGTGTGTGTAACGAGCGGGGCGGAGCCAGGGGATGAGTGAGGCAGAGAGAGAGAGGAGAGAGAGAGAGACAGAGACAGAGAGAGAGAGAGAGAGAGAGAGGGACACCGTGACATCACCCCCCCTCCTAGGAGCGGATTCCAGACGCTCCTTACCAAATAATAAGGGAGGGAGGGCGGGCCAGGGGGGCCAGGGCGGAGCCGGCGGGTCAGGGACTAACGGGAGAGTGGGCCAGGGCGGAGCCGGCGGGTCAGGGACTACCGGGAGAGTGGGCCAGGGCGGAGCCGGCGGGCTGTGGGTGACAGGGCAGTGAGCTTGGGCGGAGCCGGATGGCGGGAAGCCAGGGGCTGGGACTGACAGGGAAGGTGAGCTTGGGCGGAGCCGGCGGGGACTGGTGGGACAGGGGGCCTGGGTGGGTGTGGTGAAACAGGGGACCTGGGCGGAACAGGCGGGACCTGAAGCTAAACGGAACAGGCGGAACCAGAACTACAGGGACACGGGACCTGGGTGGAACAGGCGGAGGACGGGACCTGGCCTACGGACTGGACCGGGACAGGCTGCGGGGGCGGAACAGGCGGGACCTGAACTAAAGGAACAGGAGGAACCTGAACTAAAGGGGAGAAGGGACCTGGGCGGAACAGGCGGAGGACGGGACCTGGGCGGAACAGGCGGAACCAGAACTACAGGGACACGGGACCTGGGCGGAACAGGCGGGAGGGACCTGAACTAATGGAACAGGAGGAACCTGAACTAAAGGGAGAAGGGACCTGGGCGGAACAGGCGGGACCTGAACTAAAGGAACAGGAGGAACCTGAACTAAAGGGAGACAGAAGAGAAGGGACCTGGGCGGAACAGGAGGAGGACGGGACCTGGGCGGAACAGGCGGAACCAGAACTACAGGGACACGGGACCTGGGTGGAACAGCGGAGGACGGGACCTGGGCGGAACAGGCGGGACCTGAACTAAAGGAACAGGAGGAACCTGAACTAAAGGGAGAAGGGACCTGGGCGGAACTGGCGGGACCTGAACTAAAGGGAGCCGGGATCTGGGCGGAACAGGCGGGACCTGAACTAAAGGAACAGGAGGAACCTGAACTAAAGGGAGAAGGGACCTGGGCGGAACAGGAGGAGGACGGGACCTGGGCGGAACAGGCGGAACCAGAACTACAGGGACACGGGACCTGGGCGGAACAGGCGGGACCTGAACTAAATGGAACAGGAGGAACCTGAACTAAAGGGAGAAGGGACCTGGGCGGAACAGGCGGGACCTGAACTAAAGGAACAGGAGGAACCTGAACTAAAGGGAGAAGGGACCTGGGCGGAACAGGAGGAACCAGAACTACAGGGACACGGGACCTGGGCGGAACAGGCGGGACCTGAACTAAAGGAACAGGAGGAACCTGGGGGAACTGAACTAAAGGGAGAAGGGACCTGGGCGGAACAGGAGAGGAGGACGGGACCTGGGCGGAACCTCGGGCTCGGGGGGGAGACCCCCACGGCATCCTCTTCGGGTTCGGAGGCCCTATGGGGCGTGTCCTCAGGCTCGGAGGCCCCGGCCTCGGGGGCATCCTCCTCGGGCTCAGAGACCCCCACGGCATCCTCTTCGGGTTCGGTGGCCCTACGGGGCGTGTCCTCAGGCTCGGAGGCCCTACGGGGCGTGTCCTCAGGCTCGGAGGCCCTACGGGGCGTGTCCTCAGGCTCGGAGGCCCTACGGGGCGTGTCCAGGCTTCGGGCTCGGAGGGGGCCCTACGGGGCGTGTCTCAGGACTCGGAGGCCCTACGGGGGTCGGTCTCAGGCTCGGAGGGGCCCTACGGGGCGGGGGTTGTCCTCAGGCTCGGAGCCTACGGGGCGTGTCCTCAGGCTCGGAGGCCCTACGGGGCGTGTCCTCAGGCTCGGAGGCCCTACGGGGCGTGTCCTCAGGCTCGGAGGCCCTTTTGCACTGAGCCGCAGGTTCGGCGGCCATCTTGCAGGGTTGGGCCGTGGGTTCGGCGGCCATCTCGGACGGTCGGCGGCCATCTTGGCTGGGCGCTGTTTCGGCGGCCATCTTGAGCAGGGCCGCGGTTTGGTTGGGCCGCAGGTTCGGCGGCCATCTTGAGCTGGGCCGCAGGTTCGGCGGCCATCTTGAGCTGGGCCGCAGGTTCGGCGGCCATCTTGAGCTGGGCCGCAGGTTCGGCGGCCATCTTGAGCTGGGCCGCAGGTTCGGCGGCCATCTTGAGCTGGGCCGCAGGTTCGGCGGCCATCTTGGCGCTGGGCCGCAGGTTCGGCGGCCATTCTTGGGCCTCTTGAGCCGGGCCGCAGGTTCGGCGGCCATCTTGAGCTGGGAGCTGGGCCGCAGGTTCGGCGCCCTCTTGCGCCGGGGCCTCTCTGCGCCGGGCCGCAGGTTCGGCGGCTGACTTGGGCAGAGTAGCCGCCGCACTGGAACGCTGTAGGTAGCCCCCCCCCAAAAATTCTTGGGAGAGCTCCCCCCGAAAACCTCCCAGATCCAGTCCATAAGCAGCCATCCGCCGACTGCGTAGAAAGTTCTCCCTGGTCCCAGACTTCACCTGCCCAACGAAGAGCGGGACCTGTCAACTGAAAGACGATGTGGAGCAATCTTGGCACGCTCGGTTGGGAATCGGTCTGGGTACTGGCTGAAAGTTTCCATACAGCGGACCAGGAAAGGCGTGGCATTCTTCCTCCGAGCCGGCGTAGAGCGCGGGGGGAGTGATGGCGGCAAATCGCGGGCTTCGGGGGGGGCGTGTCCCGGAACGTGTCAATCGGGCATAGAAACATCGTGGCGCCCGTGCGTCTGTGAGGGGAGAGAAAAACAAAAAAGGAAAAAATGGAAAAATGGAAAAAAATGAAAAAATAACCTGGGTCGCGACGGAGCAGCTATTTCCGGGTTCCGGCTTCACTCCGCTATCCGTACCGCGGCGGAGCCGCGACTTCCGGGTTCGGCAGTCGCGGTCGCGGCTTCCGAGCCGCGGCGGAAACGCGACTTCCGGGTTGCGCTGTTTCGGTCCGGGCTTCTGTAACGGTGGTGGTGCGCTGCACAGACACACGGGGAAACGGTAATTCCAAAAACACAAAGGATTTATTTATAAAAGCGAAACAACAAAAGAGACGCCGCTCTAAGGAGCGGCCAGACAGGCTTGAGAGCCTTGCGCGCCGTGCGCCGTGGTCTCTGGAGGACCGAAGTTCAGGAGCGGACTTGGAAGTCCGGATTCTGGAGCCGAGTGAAACGGGAAGGAGATCCGGAGCGGACTTGGGAGTCCGTGGAATCAGGAGCCGGGAGGAAGCGGGAACAGGACCAGACTGGAAACATAGAAGGGGTTAGGCATATAGATCACAATAGTACGGGTCCGCGACACTAACCAAAGAGTCACGAGCCCGGACAGGGAATGAAGGGAGAGCCGGGCTATTTAAAGGGGAGATGGAAAAGGAGCTGGGATAAGGACCACCTGATCTGAGTGTGATTGAGTGCGTGTGTGTGTGGAACGAGCGGGGCGGAGCCAGGAGATGAGTGAGGCAGAGAGAGACAGAGACAGAGAGAGAGAGAGAGAGAGAGAGGGAATGTTGTGTGTTGTGTGTGTGTGTGTGTGTGTGTGTGTGTGTGTGTGTGTGTAACGAGCGGGGCGGAGCCAGGGGATGAGTGAGGCAGAGAGAGACAGAGACAGAGAGAGAGAGAGAGAGAGAGAGAGAGATGGGAATGTGTGTGTGTGTGTGTGTGTGTGTGTGTGTGTAACGAGCGGGGCGGAGCCAGGGGATGAGTGAGGCAGAGAGAGACAGAGACAGAGAGAGAGAGAGAGAGAGAGGGACACCGTGACAGCACCAGACCAAACAAACAAAAAATAGACCACCCAACAAAACAAACAACAATGAACTAGATGAAACAAAAACAACTAACCAAATACCAAAACAAACAAAAACAACCACACTAAACAAACCAAAAAAAAGACTAATCCACAAAGGACCAGACCAAACAAACAAAAAAATAGACCATCCAACAAAACAAACAACAATCAACTAGATGAAACAAAAACAACAGACCATCCAACCAACCATACTAAGCAAAAAGAATTGACCCTATAACGTAAAAACGGAGGAATGTAACGAAACCTCTACGATACGTAAATACATGTGGAGTATTAGAAAGATGAAAAGCATTCATTTATGGTCATTTATGACAACCTTTATAATGAGGGTTTCTCAGAATATATAAAAGACTGTTTATTATTGAGACGTGTTTGGAGAATAATTATCGGCAACACGTCTGTTACGATCGTATGCACTCAGACATGCAGACAATGCTACAGCTTAGGTCAGGATTTTCATGGCTGTGTTTCTGCACAAAACTAGAAGGGTTTAAAAATAAGAAATGAAGTGTGTTTGTGTCGGTGGAAAATGAGATGGAACAGCAGGAGAGAATGAGGCTGCGAGCGGGCAGTAACGCCACGCTCCAATTTCAAAACCAGCCACAATATTTACAGCCTGTGGTCCAAACTGCACCTCTTTCCATTTGTTCTGAAATGCTTTACATTTTTCCGTCAGAACTAACTAAGCGTCTGATGCTCGGTAAGCTTTTGTTTTTTTTTTGGGGCTTTTTTTTTTTCCTCACCATGCGACTTAACCAGATTCCGCTGAGAGAGAGCGGGCGATGTGAATATAAAGCGCGACGAGAATGATTCATTAGCGGCTAATGTGAAGTGAACATTGCTTAAACTGCAAGGAAAGTCTGCATCAATATTCATGAGATGAGGCAGTCGATCTGCTCGGGAACCGGCATGAATATTGATGAAGCGAAACCCTGCCGGAGTCACAGAGTCCCTGAACCAAACATTCGTTTCTAATTATTTTACCTTATTTATACCTAGACTTTTCTTTTCCTCCCATTTGGCGAGCGAACATGACATATACATATAAGGGTGTGACGTTGACGGTAAGTGTTATACGTACAGTTCACAGACAAAAAAAAAAAAAGGGCCTACAAACTCTGGGTGGCCGTGTCGTGCAGAGGTGCCAATATTTATGGTCAACCTCGGGCATAGTGTTTGTAATATTCGACCTGTGCTCAGACTGCTTTGTCCTCTTTAAAGTAAAAGCAGACCAAACAAATCAATCAAAGTAACAAGCACACAAACAAACAAACAAAAAAATGACAGACCGAGCAAGAAGCACAAAAAAACCCCCGAAAATACAAAAACACAACAAACCAAAAAAAAAACAACAAAAAAGATCAACCAAACAAATAAAACCATACTAAACAACAAAAAAACAGACTAAACAAATCAACAAACCAACCAAACACAACAAAACAGCAAACAACCAGACCAAAAAAATAAAAAAATAACAGACCAGGCAAGGAACACAACAAAACAAACAAACAAAAAACACAACAAACCAAGCAAACAACCAGACAATTGGCCAATCAAACAAACAAAACCATACTAAACCAAAAAACAGATTAACCAGATCAACAAATCAACCAAACACAACAAAACAGCAAACAATCAGACCAAGCAAACAAAAAGAGACTAACCAACAAAACAACCAGACCAAACAAACTAAAAAAAATAACAGACCAAGCAAGGAACATAGACAGTCCAAACAAACAAACAACAAAAGAAAAAAAAAAACAAACAAACACAACAAAATAAACAGCCAGACTGGCCAAGCAAAAAAGACCAACCAAACAAACAAAACTATACTAAACAAAAACAAAAAATAGATTAACCAGATCAACAAACCAACCAAACACAACAAAACCAACCAACCAGGCCAAACAAACAGACAAACAACCAGACCAAACAAACAAAAAGAGACCACACTTCAAATCAAACAAGACCAAACAACACAACAAACATTCAGACCAACCAAACAAAAACAACAGACCAAACAAACCAAACACAACATAGCAGACAAAAAAACAGACTGGACAACAAAAACAACCAGACAAAACATCACCCAACAAATTAAACACACAGACCAAACACCACAACAAAATAAACAGCCAGACCATTCAAACAAACAAAAAAGCAGACCAAACAAAACTATACTAAATATAAAAAACTAAAATAACAGACTAACCAGACCAAACAAAGCACAACAAAAAACAACCAACCAGACTAACCAAAAACAACAGACTAACCAAACAAACAAAAGCGCCCACACTAAACAAAACCAAAGGATCGTCCCAAACATACAGAAAATGGACCACCCAACAAACAAAAACAACAGACCATCAAAATAAACAAAACAAAAAATGACTAAACAACAAAAACAACCAGAACAGCCAAAGAACCAGACCAAACAAACAAGAAACAGAACCACCACCACCAAGCAGACCATCAACCAACCGGACAAACAGGAACCGAACAAAAAGTTTCGAGCAACACGTCGTGTTTTATAAAATTCCCTGTGCTGTAAATTGTTTACAAATCCAGGTGTGTTTACACTTTAATAGCTAGAAAACATTTTCCTGAACAGAGGGATGTATGATGTGGAGGCGGCTTTGTTTATGAGATAGAGGAACATTTCTTGAGGAACATTTCTCACAGCTTTTGAAACAAAGACGACACACACACACACACACACACACACACACACACACACACACACACACACACACACATACACACACTGGCCGCAGATATCGACTGGTTTATGATGTGCGGAATCGTTCTAAACCAAGACGTTCCATCAATGGGATTGGATTTTTGGATTTTTGGGTGGAGGTGGAGGGAGGGGGGACGGGGGGGGGGGGTTTATTCGATGCTGCTGCTCAAGGCTGATTGTTGAAGGTGAAGAAAAACCAGAAAAAAATCCCTGCGGTGTTTGTGCGAGACCGTGAATGTATTGCTCGGGCGTAGCTGTTCAATAAAACATCGGCCTGCGCGCTCGGCTCGGCTCGGCTCGGCTCGCCCAGGGCGCTCGCCGTAACGTTATTCAGGGTGCGGATTCACGCCGGCTCAAATGTTAACCGACGTGAAGCGTTCGGAAAAAAAAAGGAATAATAAAAGCCGAAAGAGATTTACAAGACGCGTGTACGAGTTAAAAATAAATAAATAAATAAATAAATAAATAAATAAAACACGGCAGGATTCGCTTTTCACCTGACGGATCAAGAGAAACAAACTCAAGGGCGCTTAGGAGGGTACAGTCACGCCCTGGAGGCCACAGGTTCACATCTCGGCGAGAACCTTCACGGGAATTGCGTTCCGATTCGCTCTGGAAAATACGGAGGAAAAAAAAAAGGAGTAAATATATAAAATATACTTCAAATAAAATAAATACAATAAGATGTCCTCCTAACCCTTTATAGCTTCCACAACGTCATTTATAGCAGATATAATGTGCTTGAGGAAACATTGCATTTTGACTATAAATAGATGATTCATTGCAATAAAAATCAAATGCAGGGATATTTAAAAATAAAGGCTCCATGCTCTTTCAGGACCAGGCTGAACTCCTGGGTGGGACCCCGTAACCCCACTTCACATCACGCCTTCTTCCTCATTTAATCTGCATTCCTCTTCGGCAGAAAGCCGGTATTTTTCCGCCGCGGCGGCGTTTCATCTCCGCAATAAAGCCGTGTGATGAATCAGGTTTGAAGTGTAGCGGATCCTCCATAGAATATCAATGACCTGAAATGTCAGATATTTCAGCTTTAATCTCGGCGTTAGAGCGGCTTTAAAAGCAGAAGCCGGGCGTAAAATGTGGCGCAGGACCTTTCTTTTAAAGCGGTTACGGCGTGATAAATGAAAAAAAATTTTCCCCCGTCACCTTTGTCATGCTGTAACCTCTCGTTCCTGCTCGGGAAGCTCGGGATAGTTTTCCTTTTTCCGTGTCGGAGAAAAAGGTGCTGCGCATTGTGGGAGAAAAATCCCTCCTTTTTAAAAAAAAAAAAAAAAAACGTTCCGGATCCCTGCTTAGCATTCATTCCTGAAACACATGGCACTCTTTTTGATGTGCTTTATCGAGCGGGAATCGGCTGGTGCTCGCAGAACGCCGCAGCCATCTGGAGCAGGGTTTTATTAACAAAATGGCTCCGGATTTATTCGATTACGAGTAAGATACAGTACGAACGCTTACATGACAGGTCTGATAGGGATAAATCCAATCCAGTCATCTGGGGAACGGAGAGCGAATATGACGCCATGTGGTTTTTTTTACGGTGTATTATACCGTACGCCGTGAAAGAGATCGGGATAACATCGCTATCGGAAAAAGACTTTTTATGAAAAAATGAAACGGGGCGTGAACCATTTGGACTGGAATTCTGCAAGAATGGATGTGGATAATATTGCTGTAAATAATAATAATAATAATAATAATAATAATAATAATAATAATAATAATAGGGGGCATGGTGGCGTAGTGGTTAGCACGTTCGGTCATGTGTGTGTGGAGTTTGTGCATGTTCTCCCCGTGCCTCAGGGGGTTTTTCTCCGGGTTCTCCGGTTTCCTCCCGGTCCAAAAACATGCACGGTAGGTTGATTGGCACCTTGGAAAATTGTCCCTAGTGTATGAGTGTGTGTGTGTGTGTGTGTGAGTGTGTGTGTGTGTGTGTGTGTGTGTGTGCCCTGCGATGGGTTGGCATTCCATCCAGGGTGTATCCTGCCTTAATGCCCATAGACGCCTGAGATAGACACAGACTCCCCGTGACCCGAGGGAAGATCGGATAAAGCGCTAGAAGATGAATGAATGAATAAATAATAATAATAATAATAGTACTAATACTAATAAAAAGAATGCAACAAATAACCAAACCAAAGAACAACAACAAAAAACAGCCAGGCAAAGCAACAAAAACAACAGACCATCCGAACAAAACCATACTAAACAAAAAAGACAACTAGACAAGCAACCAGACAAAATAAACAACAATAAACTACACAAGAAATCAAACAAATAGACCGGACACCAGCCAGAACAACAAAACAAACAAAAAAAACAACAGACCAAACAAACAAAACTATACTAAACCAAACAAACGCAACAAAACAGACAACCAGACCAAACAAAAAAAAACATACTATTCAACAAAAACAACAAAATACACTACCCAACAAATCAAACAATTCAAACATCACAACAAAACAAACAAACAAACAGCCAGACCAAACAAACAAAACTATACTAAACCAAACAAACGCAACAAAACAGACAACCAGACCAAACAAAAAAAAACAGACTATCCAACAAAAACAACAAAATACACTTCCCAACAAATCAAACATCACAACAAAACAAACAAACAGCCAGACCAAACAAACAAAACTATACTAAACCAATCAAACACAACAAAACAGACAACCAGACCAAACAAAAAAATAGACTAACCAACAAAAAACAACAAGCCAAACACGACAGCAAAACAAACAAACAGCCAGACCAACCAAACAAAAAACAGACCAAACAAAGCATATTAAACAAACAAACAAGGCACAACAAAAACAACTTACCAGGCCAATTAATTAATTTAAGATCCGATGGAGGTTATTGGTGACGTAAAATCCAAAATTATACACAAAAATGTAATAATTATTTGTTATTATTTGCTGCTGACAGAAACTGCGATCTTCCACGGGCTCAATGATTAGGAATAAACATATTATTTTCAGTCTTGTGAATAAACCCCTACAGCATGTCTGTAAATATTGCTGTAGAGCTTCTAATCGAACGTGGTTTCTGCGGAACGTTAGAGAACTTCTCACTGGGTGTTTTTCCAGGTTTAATGAACAGATCCGTTTCCCCGAAGACAAAGAGCACACGCTCGGAGAGATCACAAAGCGCAGCGATCAGTAAAGACATCACCGCGGGATTCCGGCTGACTTCTGGTTTAATCCAGAGCGGCGCCGAGGAGCTTAATGGGGTTGTGAACGCTCAGCCTGCTCGCTAAACATCTCTCAGCCATATGTCTCCATGCCTAGTTCTCGATGCTGTGGGGCAAAAGTTTGTGGACATCATTCATTCATCTTCTTCAGCGCTTGATCCGTCTTTCGCGGGGGAACCTGTGCCTATCTCAGGCGTCTTCGGGCATCCAGGCAGAACAAACACCCCCTGTATGGGGGAGGTGGTGTAGCTCAGTAATTAAGGTGTTGGACTCTGGACCGGAAGATCACGGGTTCAAACCCCACCACCACAAAGCTGCCACAAGTGGGCCCTTGAGCAAGGCCCTTAACCCTAAATTGCTCAGTTGTAAGTCGCTCTGGATAAGGGCGTCTGCCAAATGTCGAAAATGTAAATGTATGGATCGCCAATCACACTAGGGATCATTTTTCCAAGCTGCATGTTTTTGGAACCGGGGGAGGAAACCGGAGAACCCGGAGAAAAAGCACATGATTGTTAAATCCTGATGTGTTTTTTTCTTTTCACATGAGCTTCACACTTCTTGGAAGATGTTTCATTATGAGTAATCACCAAGAAGGTGACATTTACATTTACGGCATTTGGCAGACGCCCTTATCCAGAGCGACTTACAACTCAGCAATTGAGGGTTAAGGGCCTTGCTCAAGGGCGCCCACTAGTGGTGGTGGTGGTGGTGGAGTTTGAACCCATGATCTTCCGGTCCAACACCTTAACCACTGGGCTACCCCTACCCCTACTGGGCTACCTACTAAGCTACCCCTGGGCCTGGGGTTCCCCACCTGTGGAACGCAGATCTTTACATATCTCCGTGGTGCTGGATTGGGTTTGGGGGTCTTGGAGTTAGAATAGACCGGTGTTTATCACATAAACATTACAGCACTGTGATATTGTTTTGGAGTACAGAGGGTTAAGGGCCTTGATCAAGGACCCAAGAGTGGCAGCTTGAAGATACCGGGTCTCGAACCCCCAGAACCTTCCTCAATAGCCCTAAACTACAGATCCTTAAACCCCGCCCCCCCCCCTTCACTAGCGCAAGCGATAGGAAACTTTCATGGGGTATCCGAGGACTTTGCGGGAACATTTCGGGGAGAACACAAACAGTTCCAGATGTGGAACTAGAACCCGTGACCCGCCCCCCCGAAGTCCTTCGCAGAGGACCCAATTAGAAATGTTCAATGTCAGCCATTGACACGTGACGGCTGTAATTATCCTGCCGCTGTAATTACACTCCCTTTTATCGCTGTAAATGGGATCTGTGCTGCTTTGATGCTTGTTTGGGAATATATACAAGAGATCTTCTTTCTTTCTCTCTGTGTGTGTGTGTGTGTGTGTGTGTGTGTGTGTGTGTTTTATCTCCGACTAGCTCTCACAGAACGTCAAACAGACGAGATAAAGTCGAATAACGGCGTCGCTTCTTTGCATTAGCATACTCATTTTTATGCTAATGCGCCGCCGATTTTTATCAGGCATTAGCCGAACAGCTAAGCGGTGGAACTTCCTGAATAAAAGGCGCGAGACGCACTACACGCGAGTTAAAGTGCTTAAAGCACGACGGCTGGAGAACTGTTTCACAGGTGACGATAGATAAAAAGAAAAAGGGACGCATATTTTAGACGTCAACTCGAAAATATCCAAGCTTTAAAGGGGTTCAAAGAGAACCAGAAGGAATCGGGTTCAAATCCCGTCATGGTGAAGCTGGACCGTTGATCAAGGCCCTCAATTTGCTAATTGCTAAAATGCTAAATGATAAAAGCATCGATTTGTATATATATATATATATATATATATATATATATATATATATATATATATATTCATCTTCTATCTCCTACCGCTACCGCTTTATCCGATCTTCCCTCTGGTCACGGGGAGTCTCAGGCGTCTATGGGCATTAAGACAGGACACACACTGGATGGAATGCCAACCCATTGCAGGGCACACACACACACACACACACACACACCACTCACACACACACACACATTCATACACTAGGGACAATTTTCCAAGGTGCCAATCAACCTACCGTGCATGTTTTTGGACCGGGGGAGGAAACCGGAGAACCCGGAGAAAAAACCCCTGAGGCACGGGGAGAACATGCACAAACTCCACACACACATGGCCGAGACGGGAATCGAACCCGGACCCTGGCGGTGTGAGGCGAACGTGCTAACCACTAAGCCACCATGCCCCCTTTATATATATATATATATATATATATATATATATATATATATATATATATATATTTATTTATTTATTTATTTATTTATTTATTTATTTATTATTTATATAAGAATGCATTTCCAACACAATGCATTAAAAAACGCACCTGCTGCTGCAAAATCCATCGTCCAGGCAATTTTTATTTTATACTTTATTGCAATTTTTTTTTGCTCTAGGTGTTTGTCAATAACCATCTCCTGCGAGCGAATCCCATGTCGTATCGTTTGTTTTTTGTGTTATAATTGCCCCGTGGTTCGCTTGCGGCTCGGGGTTCTGCCCCGAGCAATCCGTCCGCCTACTGAGCTCCACTACCGCTTGTGTACAGCAGGTCTCTGCGGCGTCGGTTCGGAAACACCAAAGTAAACATGGACATAACCGCTGTCGTTCCTGCAGCCCTCTGTTTTTATGGCTTTATCTTTATTCCACTTACACTTCAAGTCACCACGGATACCGGCTTTTCCATTAGGATTCTATTCATCCTGTGCATTTGAAGAAAAAAATTCTATCCACGTACAGGCACTGCTGGGAAATTCCTGCTTATATTACAATGACGGGATATTTTTTTATCGATATGTTTGTCAGCATTAACGCCTCATTTTTGATGCATTGCAGTTTTGTCTTTGATTTATTCTTATGGATTTATTCACTACACCCTGCTTGCTATTTTATATATATATATATATGGGGGCACGGTGGCTTAGTGGTTAGTGGTTAGTGGTTAGCACGTTCGCACGTTCGCACGTTAGCACGTTCGCCTCACACCGCCAGGATCCGGGTTCGATTCCCGTCTCGGGAATGTGTGTGTGGAGTTTGCATGTTCTCCCCGTGCCTCAGGGGGTTTTTCCCCGGGTTCTCCGGTTTCCCCCGGTCCAAAAACATGCACGGTAGGTTGATTGGCACCTTGGAAAATTGTCCCTAGTGTATGAATGTGTGCGTGAATGTGTGTGTGTGTCCTGCGATGGGTTGGCATTCCATCCAGTGTGTATCCTGCCTTAATGCCCATAGACGCCTGAGATAGGCACAGGCTCCCCATGACCCGAGGAAGATCGGATAAAAGCGGTAGAAGATGAATGAATGCAAATATATATATATATATATATATATATTGGGGCACGGTGGTTTAGTGGTTATCAACGTTTCGCCTCACACCGCCAGGGTCTGGGTTCGATTCCCGTCTCGGCCATGTGTGTGTGGAGTTTGTGCATGTTCTCTCCCCGTGCCTCAGGGGGTTTTCTCCTTGTTTTTCTCCGGGTTCTTCCGGTTCTCCGGTTTTCTCCCCCCGGTCCAAAAACATGCACGGTAGGTTTGATTGGCACCTTGGAAAATTGTCCCCCAAGTGTATGAATGTGTGTGGTGTGTGTGTGTGTGTCTGTGTATGAATGTGTGTGTGTGTGTGTAGCCTGTGATGGGTTGGCATTCCATCCAGGGTGTATATCCTGCCTTAATGCCCATAGACGCCTGAGATAGACACAGACACCCAGACTCCCCGCGCTAGAGATGATGAATGAAAATGAATGAATTTTAGATATATATATATATATATATATATATATATATCTTTATTTATTTTATTTATTATTTTATTTATTATTTTTTCGTCAGCTCGTGCTCAAATTGATTCATGCATTTGCATTCATAAATTTTTTTGCTTGTTTTTGGGGAGCAGCCAATTGGATTCATTTTTCTCTGCACATTTTCTCGTAGTTTCAGGTCAAAATCTTTAGCATTTTTTATTATTATTATACATAAATATATTTTCTTGATGTCCAGATTGGTCGTGATGCCAGGTCGCGTTGCTGCTCTTTAATGGCGTGCCGTGAAGCTTTATGACTCGTCTTTGATCTGGATTTGGAGTGCGTTATAAAGCCGTGCTTTTGATCAGCCGAGCTTCCGAAAGGCAATAACAGGAATTCTGCTGGACAGCCGAGTCGGATAAAATGTTTACAAGCAGAAAATATTTGAAGATTCACCCTGAGGCGGAACATAAGGTTCTCAAACTCAGCGTGGGATTTTTTATTTTTTTTTTCTGTACCAAATATGCTCCACAAGTTCATACTTTCACTGGCGGGATCGACCTCGGAATTGGATTTAAACCTGGTTAAAATGCCGAAAATACCTGCGATGTTAAATACAAAATAAAAAGAAAATAACAGCTGGAGTCAAAATTTCCGACCTTGACGTATGATTTGTGAATATAAACATTAAATCTTCTCTCTTTCCGTATGTTTTTTTTAGTCCGGTGCATTTACAAGAATAACCATCAACAGTCCTTATTTTCTATACATGTTTTTTTTTTTCCCCCGGATGTAATGGAACGTAACGGCTAGCGCTTTGTGTGCTACGGAGCCTTTAATGCTATGAATTTATGGTGCATTTTATTATTGCGTTGCTAAATATGGATCATTTCTGACCCTTTTAGTCGCCAGGATTGTTATGTACAGGGTAGGATTCAAAAGTAATGAGCCTTTGTTCAAAAAGACAAATTTATTGAGCAAATCGGTACAAATAATTAATAGTCTTCAAAATAGGCACTTCCTGCATCAATACACTTTTGTAGGCGACTTCTCCGTGACTCGAAGGCGTCCACGTAGGCCTGTTCCGGGATGGCTGCAAGGGCTGCCTTGACATTTGCTTGGATTGTCCTCGATCGAACGGGATCGTCCACTATGAGTCCCCCCCGGACAGACCGTGAATGCCGCGAAGACGCGTCACACAAGCAAAGGAAGGGACATCAAGGACAGCTGGAAGATTCACCACGATAACGCGCCCAGCCACACCGCCTTCATCGTGAGCGCCTACCTGACCCGGGTGAAGGTTCCGGTGGTCCCCCAGCCTCCCTACAGTCCGGACCTGTCGCCTTCTGATGACTTCTTGTTTCCGCGCTGAAAGGAAAACGCTTCGACTCGATCGAGGACATCCAAGCAAATGTCAAGGCAGCCCTTGCAGCCGTCCCGGAACAACAGACCTACATGGACGCCTTACAGTCATGGAAAAGCCGCCTACAAAAGCATATTGGTGCAGGAGGTGCCTATTTTGGGAGGTGTGTAGCCCAGTGGTTAAGGTGTTGGACTCTGGACCGGAAGATCACGGGTTCAAACCCCACCACCACCAAAAATAAATGAACAGGCCACGCCCCATTAAGTAGGAAAAAGTCCACTTCACTGAGAAAACACACAGAAAGCCCGCACACCCCTACACATAAAAAAATGCAGGCCACACCCCCTTCACATGAAAAAACGGAGGCCACACCCCTTAACAAAGAACAACTCAGAGAGGCTACTGAGAAACACAAAGAAAGGCCACGCCCTCTTTCACTAAAATGCACAGCAAGCCCACACCCCTTTTCATTAAAACGCACCGCAGGGCCACGCCTCTTTCACAAAATATACAGAAAGACCACGCCCCCCCTCAGCAAAACATTCAGAAAGTCACAGCCTCTTTCACTTAGACATTCCGAAAAGCCACGCCTCTTTCACTAAAAATGCACTGAACGGCCACGCCCCTTTCACTAAAAATGTACGTACCTTTTTATCAAAAAACAACAGACCTACGTGGACGCCTTACAGTCATGGAAAAGCCGCCTACAAAAGCGTATTGGTGCAGGAGGTGCCTATTTTGGGAGGTGGTGTGGCCCAGTGGTTAAGGTGTTGGACTCTGGACCGGAAGATCACGGGTTCAAACCCCACCACCACAAAGCTGCCACTAGTGGGCCCTTGAGCAAGGCCCTTAACCCTCAAATGCCCAGTTGTAAGTCGCTATGGATAAGGGCGTCTGCTAAATGCCGCAAATGTAAATGTATTTTGAAGACTATTAATTATTTGTACCGATTTGCTCAATAAATGTGTCTTTTTGAAAAAAGGCTCGTTACTTTTAAATCCTACCCTGTAGCTTTCAAAAATCACACTGTAACGCAGGCTAATAAGTGCTGTTAGATACGTCCGCCGCAGTCAACTTTGAACCCAAGTAGCTTTCGCCACATGAACACGAAGTTCGCCGCTTAATCAACCGGTCATATCTTTTCCGACGCGTCAGCGCATACTTCCTGATGGACTCCAGCGGTGTTAATATAATACGCAGGTATAAATCACCCTGCGGATTGCATTAACGCAAGGCTCATTTGTTAAATAGATTGGATTCGGCAGGACGAGTGAGTTACAGCCGTTCCTCCGCACAGAAAGCCGCCTCCCTCCCAGGCTGTATGAGTGTGTAACGAAATCCATCACCATCATGGATTGGTGATGGAGAAATGAAAGAAAGAGGCTTTCATGTATCACATTTCTATGAGAAAATAATAAACGAATAAAAATGCATTCGGAGAATCGTATTACTCAAAAATATCACGTCCACCTTCACATGAATATTTCATTTTAAAAAACAAAGAGACCACACCCTCTTCAACAAGAAACCCAGAAAGACCACGCCCCCTTTCAAATAAAGATGACGCCTCCTCCAATGAGAAACACACCACATAAAATAAATGAACAGGCCACGCCCCATCAAGTAGGAAAAAGTCCACTTCACTGAGAAAACACACAGAAAGCCCGCACACCCCTACACATAAAAAAATGCAGGCCACACCCCCTTCACATGAAAAAATGGAGGCCACACCCCTTCACAAAGAACAACTCAGAGAGGCCACGCCCTCTTTCACTAAAATGCACAGCAAGCCCACACCCCTTTTCATTAAAACGCACCGCAGGGCCACGCCTCTTTGACAAAATATACAGAAAGACCACGCCCCCTCAGCAAAACATTCAGAAAAGCCACGCCTCTTTCACGAAAAATGCACTGAACGGCCACGCCCCTTTCACTAAAAATGTACGTACCTTTTTATTAAAATGCCACGCCCCTTCACACAGAATCACTAAAAATGTACGTACCTTTTTATTAAAATGCACAGCCTTTCACGCCCCTTAAAAAATCACAGCCCACGCCCCCACCCATTCATCAAATGCTGTGTGACCACGCCTCTTTCACAAAATCACACAGAATGACCACGCCCCTTTCACCAAAACGCACAGAAAGGCCATGGTCTGTTTCACCAAAATGCACTGGAAAGCCACGCCCTCTTTCACCAAAGCTGCACTGAAAGTCCACGCCCCTTTCACTAAAAAATGCACTGAAAGGCCACGCCCCTTTCACTAAAAAAGCACAAATGCCCATGCCCCATTCATCAAATGCACAATGAGTGACCACGCCCCTTTCACTCTAATTCACCAAGCTACCACGCCCCATTCACCAAAACGCACAGAAAGGCCACACCCCTTTCACTTAAAAATGCACTGGAAGGCCACGCCCTCTTTCACCAAAGCGGCTCTGAAAGTCTACGCCCCTTTCACTAAAAAAGCACAAATGCCCATGCCCCATTCATCAAATGCACAATGAGTGACCACGCCCCTTTCACTCTAATTCACCAAGCTACCACGCCCCTTTCACAGAAAGGCCACGCCCCTTTCACTTAAAAATGCACTGGAAGGCCACGCCCTCTTTCACCAAAGCCACTCTGAAAGTCCACACCCCTTTCTCTAAAAATTCACTGATAGGCCACGCCCTCTTTCCCCAAAGCGCCTCTGAAAGTCTACGCCCCTTTCACTAATATCATATCATACCATCTAAAACAATTGTATTTTTTCGTCCGAGTGATTTACTCATTTATTTACTCATTTATTTACTCATTTATTTACTCATTTATTTACTCATTTATTTTGATTCATCCACGATTTCTATCCATTTTTTTACGCCTAAAATAAAAATAAACAACAGAAGATTGCGATGAAAGGTTTCCTGCCTGAAGCCGTCTTTACTGTAGCAGAACCGAACCCACAGTAGCAGAAAATCTCCTCAGGTGTGTGTTCATCCTCTAGAGCTCTTCTGATCCTCGGGGAGTTCCCTAAAGATGAGAAATGGACCGCAGGGAGTTTTACAGACCCGGTAACTATAGCAACCCCTTCATCCGTCCGCCGCACGCTGCGCCGAAAGTCTTTTTCCTTTTCCCCTTCGCACTCGTTCCTCCCGTCGCTCCTCCGAAGCACTACTTGTGGCTCCAGCAGCAAATTGATCAAAGCACCTGCAGAGCGCTGGCTAATGGTGGAGATGTACAGCCAGGATGCAGCTTGAGATAAAGCAAGCTCCCGAGTCCTCTTTTAGTTCCCTGCTATATTTTTATTTATTTATTTATTTATTTATTTTGGACATATATATATATATATATATATATATATATATATATATATATATATATATATATATATATATATATATTCATTCATTCATTCATTCGTTCATCTTCTATAGCGCTTTATCCGATCTTCCCTCGGGTCACGGGGAGTCTGTGTCTATCTCAGGGCGTCTATGGGCATTAAGGCAGGAATACACCCTGGATGGAATGCAAACCCATCACAGGACACACACACACACACACACACACACACACACATTCATACACTAGGGACAATTTTCCAAGGTGCCAATCAACCTACCGTGCATGTTTTTGGACCGGGGGAGGAAACCGGAGAACCCGGAGAAAAACCCTCTGAGGCACAGGGAGAACATGTACAAACTCCACACACACATGGCCGAGACGGGAATCTAACCCGGACCCTGGTGGTGTGAGGCGAACATGCCAACCACTAAACCACCGTGCCCCTTTTATCAGGGAATTCAAAATATTTAAAATATAATAAAAAAAAAAAAAAAAAAAAAAAGTGGTGGCCAATTCCACGCTTAAACATACCTCGAAAGCATTTTTGTAACTAAATAGCAGCACCGTTTTTGGACTCCTTTCTTCCTTCCTTCCTTCCTTCCTTCCCCAAGCTCCATCTGGCCATTCCTCAGAGGGAGCCGGAATGATCTCGGTGTAGTGACATGACAATTCCCAAATTAACCAATTAAAAATTCCTCATCTCCACCAAGCGTGCCGGAATGTTCTCCTGCAGGACTTTCTCTCGTTCCTTCTCTTTCTTTTTGTCTCTCCATCTTTAGCCCATAAATCTGGAACAAAAACCTTGTTAAAAGTCAGTCCTGTAAAGCCATAGATGTCAGGATCAGCAGCGCTCTCGGTGGAAATATACGATTATCTCCCTCCGAGTATTAAAGCAGGAGTCGGAATCTCGCCGCGCTTCCGGATTCATCGTTTCCCGACATTTTTGTTGCTCTTTGTCAAATTCGTTCCCTGTTTTTTTTTTTTTTCTTTTGGAGGAAATATTTAACGAGAAAACCTCGTTACGGCGAAGTAGCAAAAATCTAGGGCTGAAACCATCACGGCTGATAAATCACGATTAAACGTCCTGACGCTTAGTTTACAATGTAACTATCATCGTGTGTTTGATTTTCAAAAACGTCGTTAAAAATGTCAATCCTTTCCGAACTTTTCGGCAAAAAATATTGATTCGAGATGAAATACATAAAACTTGTGATTAACGCAGAAGAAAAAAAGGGGAGGTGGCGGGGTTAGCAGGGCAACTTCTATCTACAATGGGGGGGGGGGGGGGGGGTGGGGGGGGGGGGGGGGGGGGGGGGGGGGGGGGGGGGGGGGTGTTTACGAATGTTTGTTTACGATATTCTGTTGATTTGGATTTATTTGCAGTCGGCTTGACAGTCAATCAAAGCGCTACATACGATTTATCTTTTTTTTTTCGTCCCTGTGCATACTACGACAATGAGAGCGCCACCTACTGTAGTGGAGGTGCGCTTATACTTTATTCGAGTACGGCAAAAATTTGAGAACCACTAGATTAGGTTGTTTTATTTTAATGAAGGAAATAAAATGATATGTGGTGTTTTTATGTGTGGTGTTTTTTGTTTTTTTTTAAACGTTTCATGTTAATTCATGCTTAAAAAGCAATTGTAACAAGTGCAATTGTATTTGTTGTTGGTTGATTTTCACGTATAAAACTTACAACGTTTTCAGATTGTGTTTCAGTTCTTTTTTTAACATTTTCATATCATTTTGAACAAAACCGTGACAATTTCGATACCCGTGATAACCATGATAACCGTGATAACCGTGAGAACCGTGAGAACCGTGATAACCGTGATAACCATGATAACCATGATAACCATGATAACCATGATAACCGTGATAACCGTGAGAACCGTGATAACAATAACCGTGATAACCGTGATAACCTGTGATAACCGTGAGAACCGTGATAACAATAACCGTGATAACCGTGATAACCTTGATAACCGTGATAACCATGATAACAATAACCGTGATAACGATAACCGTGATAACCGTAATAACCGTGATAACCGTGATAACGATAACCGTGATAACCGTATTGATAACCGTGATAACCGTGATAACCGTGATAACCATGATAACCATGATAACCGTGATAACCGTGATAACCGTGATAACCGATAACCATGATAACGGTGATAACCATGATAATCGTGATAACGATAACCATGATAACCATGATAACCGTGATAAAGATAACTGTGATAAGCGTGATAAGCGTGATAACCGTGATAACCGTGATAACCATGATAACCATGATAACTGTTATAACCGTGATAACGATAACCGTGATAACCGTAATAACTGTAATAATCATAATACGATAACCGTGATAACGATAATGATAACCATGATAACCGTGATAACCGTGATAACCATGATAACGATAAGTGTGATAACGGTGATAACCGTGATAATCGTGATAACGATAACCATGATAACCATGATAACCGTGATAAAGATAACTGTGATAAGCGTGATAAGCGTGATAACCGTGATAACCATGATAACCATGATAACCATGATAACCTGTTATAACCGTGATAACGATAACCGTGATAACCGTAATAACTGTAATAATCATGATACGATAACCGTGATAACGATAATGATAACCATGATAACCGTGATGACCGTGATAACCATGATAACGATAAGTGTGATAACCGTGATAACCTTGATAACAATAACCGTGATAACCGTGATAACTGTGATAACCGTGATAACTGTGATAACCGTGATAACCGTGGTAACGATAACCGTGGTAACGATAACCGTGATAACCTTGGTAACCGTGATAATCGTGATAACTGTGATAACCGTGATAACCTTGGTAACCGTGATAATCGTGATAACTGTGATAACCGTGATAACCGTGGTAACCGTGATAACGATAACTGTGATAACCGTGATAACCGTGGTAACCGTGATAACGATTACTGTGATAACCGTGATAACCGTGGTAACCGTGATAATGATTACTGTGATAACCGTGATAACGTGATAAGATAAGCGTGATAACCGTGATAACCGTGATAACTGTGATAACCGTGATAACGATAAGCGTGATAACCGTGATAACCATGATAACCATGATAACCATGATAACCATGATAACCATGATAACCATGATAACCGTGATAACCGTGATAACCGTGATAACGATAACTGTGATAACCGTGATAACCGTGATAACTGTGATAACCGTGATAACCTGATAACCATGATAACCATGATAACATGATAACGATAACCATGATAACCATGATAACCGTGATAAACTGTGATAACCATGATAAACGTGATAACCGTGATAACCGTGATAAGCGTGATAACCATGATAACCGTGATAACCGTGATAACGTGATAACCTTAACCATGATAACCGTGATAACCGTGATAACTATAACCATGATAACCGTTATAACCGTGATAACGATAACCGTGAAATGAAATTTTCATACTGTTGCATAACTAGAAAAATCAGATGCTAGGTGATTATTTGTCCGAAAACACAAATGTAAACGTTCCACGAAACTCGGAATACAGACCACAGATGATCAGGGAACTCCATCCCGGAGATCTGAAGTCTTTAATCCTTCGGAGCTTCAGACCAGGGCGTGACTTTGCTCGGAGCGTTTCACGCATCCGAAGGTGTTTATCTTTTTCGAGAGATGCGAAGAGATGAAATGAAATACGCTTTTCACTTTGTTGACATCTTTTTCAGTTTCCACTGAGCTCTTTGAAGCCGTGATCACAAACATTTCCTTCTTTCATGTAAGTTTATTCTGTTTAGGAAAAAAAAAAGAAAAAATGACATTGTTGAGAAGATAAAAAGGTTTTTTTTTTTTCCGGGGGAAGATGAAAGTGAGTCAGGCATAAATACATAATGAGCCGGAGCGAAAGTGTGTCCGTCGGACCTTTTAGCAGGAATAGTGCATAAACTCGGAGGGGGGACAAAAAACAAGTTACAAATTGGTGAGATTGGCACGAGTGGGCGGAGCAGGTAGTGAGTGGGCGGAGCAGGTAGTGAGTGGGCGGAGCAGGTAGTGAGTGGGCGGAGCAGGTAGTCATCACGATGGATTCGCCAAGAAGGAAAACATCAGGAGTCCACACACACAATTATCCAGAATGTTGTTTCAATGTTGTTTCGATGTTCGATGATGAAGGTGCGCAATGGAAGGAAGTTGGGCGCCGGTGATGCGTCACTGTTAGTCTTCCTTGGCATTGAGCGTCAGGTTCTTGTTGACACAACACACTGTCAGCCTTCGAATCTCTTCCCTGGAGGCCGATTCATCTCGATACTTGGTGAAGGTATTGGAGATATGCCGAGGAGCACAGGGAACCAGGAGTAGAGCATCGGGCTCAGCACGTAGCCCTGAGGGATGAGGGTTGAGGATAGTGTTTTTCCTAACCGAACAGCCCGAGAATCCTTCTGCGGATACCCAGAGCTTAGTGATGAGTTTAGTAGGGGTGGAACTAAAGTCAATGAACAGCGCCGTGTTTTTTTTTATATAAGGAATGACGAGGCATGGAAACGGAATCCTCCGCCGGTGTGGGTCCAGTGAAGTGATTCAAACGCAGTTTCTCGAAACACTATATAATAATGGGGGCGAATGCAACCATTCAGGTGTTTTTGCAGATGAATACTCAGGCACTGGTACGTTGGTGGTGGTTTTCAGACGTGTAGGATCCGTGGCTTGGGCCAGGTGAGGGGTTGAAACATCGGTGAGGACTTGTGCCAGGTGTCCAGCACACATGATTCTGATTCTGATCAGAGCGTGATAGTGGACTGAGAGCAGGAGAGGAGATAGGAGTTGAGCTTTAGCCGAGCCCTGATGTCACCTGGCTTTCCCATCCTTTGTCCACGCACCGGGCCAAGGTGGATCCACAGGAGTTAAAAGTACCAAGAAAGTCCTTCTTTATAGTACTCTGGGTTGTATGATATGCAAGGGAGGCTCTTCTGATTGGACATTCAGAGTGACGTGAACCATGCGATTAAGGGTTTTGCTCAAGGGCCCTCTAGTGGCAGCTTGGTGGTGGTGGTGGGATTTGAACCTGCGATCTTCCGGTCCACAGACTGTAACCACTGATCTCCCACCTCCCATTTTTTCCTCCGTAGAAGAAAAGATATTATCAAAAGGTTTAATTATATAATATATATATATATATATATATATATATATATATATATATATATATATATATATATATATATATATATAGAAATATATAAATATATATATATATATACTTGAGAGGAAGTCTAATTAAAGGGACATTTGTAATACATTTTATATAACTATATCCCTTTACTTTTTGACTTCCCCTAGTGTATTATATATATATATATATATATAGTGATTATATATATATATATATATATATATATATATATATATATATATATATATATATATATATATATATATATATATATATATGAAACGATCAATTTCTTCTCAGCGAGCTGCAGCAAAGTCCTAAATCAAGGCTCATCGAGCTCCGCTGCGTCACCGCGTCCATTTCTGTGCATGGCGACGAGGCTCTGATTGTCAGAAAGACGACAGATCTGCGATCAGCCCGAGGTTAAACAGCAGCTCGGGACATCATTCCTGCAGGTTAAAAGGTCATTATTTCTCGCTCGGTAGTAGGAGGCAGATTTGAGTTTCTGCATTTATTTCCTGCAGCAGTCTGTAAATCACCTCGCCAGCGCTGTGCGTGTGTGTGTCGTGTGTGTGTGTGTGTGTGTGTGTGTGTGTGCACAATTTATTTGAATTCTAATAGTCAAGAAAAACCCTAGAAGAGTTTCTTTCTTTTATTTTCTCATCCATTTATTCATCCAGCCAGTGATCGTCCACGAGGTTCAGGATGTTTTATCAATACATTAAAACGAATGTCAGTATTATTAACGGTCATGTGACCAGCGGGGGGTTTGGTTAAGAAAAGTCTACTCGAATAAGAAGAAGTAATTATCCTGTTTTTATTTTAATGTGCAAAAGAAACAACAAACATGATTAGGATGTACGCGTCGGACGCTCCCAGCGCTGGTAAACGGCCTGATTGATGACTTGCGTGTGAATATTAAACAATTAGCGCTGCTTAGGAAAGGAGTTCGGGGACCTCAAAACCAACCCCAAACTCTCCCGGGAGCGTTCTTCCGGTTAATTATAAGCCGTGCTCACATTCACGCCGCGGGCGAAACATTTGCCCCGCAGCCACGAGCGCTAATTAAAAAATAATATATATATATATGTATATATTCAAATGGTCTGATTTTCGCATTTCTACAAAAGCTAAATGTTAGCCTTGCCCTTGACGGCGTCCTCTTAGGAACTAACTTCAGAGAAAATGCTTTGGAATGGCAATTCAAAAAAAAAAAAAAAAAAAAAAGAAAAAAAAGCGCTTAATATGGAAGAGATGTTTTGGGATTTAAAAAAAAAAAATGTCCTTTAAGGTTTGTGTTTTCTGAAGCGTCCAAAGAATTCTCAAGGCCAGTTACTAAACCAAATGGCTCCGCCCACACTGAGACGATTTAGCTTTAATGTCAAACCCGACGATTTGTTTCATTCATTCGTTCATCTTCTAGCGCTTTATCCGATCTTCCCTCGGGTCACGGGGAGTCTGTGTCTATCTCAGGCGTCTATGGGTATTAAGGCAGGATACACCCTGGATGGAATGCAAACCCATCACAGGACACACACACACACACACACACACACATTCATACACTAGAGACAATTTTCCAAGGTGCCAATCAACCTACCGTGCATGTTTTTGGACCGGGGGAGGAAACCGGAGAACCCGGAGAAAAAAACCCTGAGGCACGGGAAGAACATGCACAAACTTCACACACACATGGCCGAGACGGGAATCGAACCCGGACCCTGGTGGTGTGAGGACGAACGTGTTAACCACTAAATCACCGTGCCCCCTACTTTTCAAACACAGTCATTTCAATTTAAAATCTGAATATTTTCACTGTTCGAACCGTCTATTTTTATTTCTTATACTATATATGCAGTACATTTCAAAAGGATTCATATTACGATATATTTTTATCACGTAATATTTCGATATCATAATCGAAAAATGTCACCAGGATATTTTATGGGAAAGACCAACACAAATAGTCGTATAATTGTGAATTTGAAGGACAGTTATACCCGACACTGCACATCAGCCGGAACACACCGTCACCTCTGTGAAACATGGTGGTGGCTGCATCATGCTGTGGGGATGCTTTTCTTCAGCAGGGACATTGAAGCTGGTCAGCGTTGATGGGAAGATGGATGGAGATAAAAACAGGGATGGAGCAAACCTATTAGAGGCTTCTAAGGGCTTGAGACGAGGGGCGGATGTTCACCTTCCAGCAGGACAGCGACCCTAAACATACAACCAGAGCTACGAGGGAAGTGATGATCATCAGAATGGCCCCAGTCGAAGTCTATTGGGAATCTTTCGCTGGTCACAGATGTTCTCCGTCCGATCGGATTCAACTGGAGCTGTTTCGCAAAGAAGACCGAGTGGATACGGCGGAATATCGGAGCGTCAAAACATTCCCAACACACACACACATTCATACACTAGGTGCCAATCAACCTACCGTGCATGTTTTTGGACCGGGGGAGGAAACCGGAACCGGAGTAAAACCCCCGGAGAAAAACCCCCTGAGGACACGGGGAGAACATGCACAAACTCCACACACACATGGCCGAGACGGGAATCGAACCCGGACAGGGCATCCATACGGATGAACATTCTTTCATATGGCCCGGAACGCCGCAGAATTCCCAGAATTACGACTGGGTCTGGGGTTCGAGAGTTTGAATGCGAGTTGAATGTTTTAAAATCTTACGGTCATGATTGTATTCTCCTCCGAGTAACTGATCACACACACACACACACACACACACACACACACTTCTAGGTCTGGAGTATCTCCACTTTAGCTAGCAACAGAAAATGAGCATCTCCGCTGCATCCCATTAGAGCAAATCCTCCGCCATCGAGGAGCCAGAAAGGGGGGGGGGGTTCAGCGAGCGAGTGGGTTTCTGGCGCGAGGCCATCCATCACCACGTATCAGCGAGTAGTCAAACAGCAGAGCCGGAGAAGATATATACGGTAGAACGGGGTACGCAGGTACGCCCGCGTTATAACCTCTTTTCGGTTGACGCCAGGCAAAACGAAGGCACTAATAGAGCAATTCCGGCACAGCGAAGGCCTCGAGGCCGTCCGGTCAAGAAGCAGGAATTTGACAGCATTGTGCTCGGGAACAAAAATAAATAAATAAATAAATAAATATTCGCCGGTCTGATTGGGATTTTGGCTCATGGGCAGGAAGCAGATGGCTGCACATTAACATGGAGATGAGGCTGAGAATTCTCCACAGCACGCTGCAGATCAAACAGTTTTCCGACGAGCGAGAGAACGACGCGGAGACGGCGAGACCGTTCCCGAGGCGCTGGATTCCAAACGCCGGCGCGTGCACGGAATTGGCCCGTGGCCAGTAAGCAGGGAGTGTGGAGTGGAATTGTCGCACCGTCTAAATATACACGGGGTAAAAAAAAAAAACACACACAACCCCATATTCCGGACTCGTTGTAGGCTCGAGGCACTGCCGATGCAGTTTGGGAGAAGTGGGTTTAATGTCAATTCATACGGAATATACACGGCGCTGTGAAAAAGTGTTGGCTCCCCCCCAAACCCCATCAATCACCCCCACCCACCCCCTCCCCCGGATTTCTTTTTTTCGTTTGCACACTTTAAGATCGTCAAATAAATATTACTCAAAGATAACATGAGTAAACAATATTTTCAAACGAAGGGTTTTTTTTTTTTTATTAAGGATGCGTGTGAAAAAGTGTTTGCCCCCCTTAATCCTCATAACTGGTTGGGGTTGAGTCTCTTACAGCTCTGTGGAGGAATTCTGGTCTTTGCAGAACTGTTACAATTCAGACACATTGGACGGGAGGGTGGCAGGTTCAAATCCCACCAAGAGGCCTCTAGTGGGCCCTTGAGCAAGGCCCTTAATCGCTCAGTTGCAAATTGATCTGGATGAAAGGGCGTCTGGAAAATGTCGTAAATATAAGATCGCCCAACGTTGGAGGGGTTATTCAAGCCGCCTTTTTCAGGTCATGCAGCAGCATCTAAACAGGATGAACTTTCTGCTGTGTTTGTGTGTGTTTTTGGGTCGTTGTGCTTCAGCTTTGGGGCAAGTTCACTTCAGCTTAAGTCCGGACGTTTCTCCTTCAGGATTTTTTGCTAGGAAGCAAAATTCATGGCTCCAGTGATCACAGCAAGTCTTGTAGGTCCTGAAGCAGTGAATCAGCCCCAGACCATCGCACTACCCCCACCACCATGTTTTACTGTCAGTATAATGGTCTTTTTCTGAAATGCGCTGTTACTTTTACGCCACACCTTCCAAGAACTTTTGTCTCGTCAGTCCACAGGATATTTTCCCAAAAGCCTTGCGGATCCTCTCAATGTTTTCTGGCGGAACTGAGACGAGTTTTATGTTTTATGTCCTATGGTGGAGTCGTGAACATTGATCTTAACTGAGGCCCAGTGAGGCCTTGCAGTTCTTTGGGTGTTGTTGTGGGTCTTTTGTGACCTCTCGGGCGAGTCGTCGCTGTCGGTCGGGCGGAGTTTGTTCGCACTGTGGAGTCCCGAAGCTTTAAAAATGGCTTTATAACCTTTTCCAGACGAATAGATCTCGAAGGTTTTTTGATCAGCTGAAGCACAAAGGTTTGTGGAGATCACCATAAGATTGCTATGTATTGTATGTATCTGCTGTTGCAGTATAACGTTCATACTTCTGTGATGTTCCTGGGATTCATAAGGGTTGAAGGAGGCGTGGACGGAATCTTCTATAGCAACAAGATCTTCCACACACACTTATATCTTCATGGTGCTAGTTTAGGCTGTAGTGTCCTGCTGGAACAGGTTCCCCTGGTTTAAAAAAAAACACTTTTGACTGGTGTCCAAATACTTTTGGCAATAAAGAGTATTAAATTTGCTTTTATTCATAGCAAAAAAAAAAAAAAGAAAGAGGCACACAAGCAACGTCTCCCCCGTAACCTTTAATCCAGCATATTTCAGGCATGAAGAGGAATCGGAGTCATGACAGTCGACCGGCTTCACGTCAACATTTATCAAGCCGGATATAAAACACGGAGCGTCGGGTCGAGCGTATTATTTTTCTGCACAAATACCTCTTTAATGAAACTTGTTGGCCAGACTTTATTCTTTCACATCGTCCTCAAAACACCACCGCCTGCATATTAACGATCCGGAGTCGTCACCTGAACCTGGTGATATTTCCCATCTCGGAGTCGTGCACTTTCAGGATCTGTCGTGCATGTAATTGTAAATTGCGAAGCGGGTACACAGGGGATGGAGGGGAGGGGAGGGGGTTTGAGATGGGGGGGGGGGTGTACGAGGGGAGACATCGTTGGAAGAAAAGATCATTTACTTTCCGCCGTCTCTGGTGGAATAAAACTCATCAGGCGTAGGAGATACCTGTCAGAAACGAACGCCGGATGGACCGAGCGACAGCTCGAATGAAGGAGCTTCGTAATAGAAGGCTTTATTTGTTTGACTGGGGGATGAGACTGGGGCGAGAGGTGAAGAGGTGGAATACCATGATGAATAGGTTCCCTGAAAACTGCACATTTCACTTATATACAAATAATACAATAATCCATGGAATGGCTGGAGAGCCGATTGGAGATGAAATAAATAGCCCTCGGGGGCGGGACTTGCATTTGATTGGACGGACCGGACAGTAATGGAAAATATACCCCGAATTACTTTTTATCCACATTTATACTGTAGCTATGAAAGACATGGTTTCTGTGGAACCAGAGTTCCACCTCTGAATTAAAAATAAATAAAAATAACTATAAAAAACATTTCAAGGCGTTTTTTAAGAATAAAATGTAAGACAAAACAGATATATAATGATAATAATAAACTAGACACGGGATATTTCCTGTAGAAAATAGGAGTGACAGCTCCGGGCGCGACCCTCTTACATCCTGGGCCCTTTAATATTTAGTGTTGACTTCGAAATGCGAGCTCGTTCAGAGAGACGAGTGTTTAGACACCAAAAAACGCATGCTTTGGGAGTTTTTTCGGGAGGGGGCGGGGCCAGTGACGCACTTGACATCATCAAATTATCCGGCGTCCGATTTCCATCAAATGTGCCGAGCGTTTAGACATGTCACATGACCCTGTGTTTCGAGGTGTCATAGATTTTGCATGTTTGCGGTTACGTGACGTCATGCGGAAGTCATATGATCATAACCGACTCCGTCTCACCTACGAGTGGATATGTCACATGTGCATGTCGGGCGAACACGGGGCCGAACAGCGCAGCGTCAAATTTCCCCATTCATTCTCTATGGGGCCGGAATGTCTTGGATTTCCCAAAATTCCGAACGTGTGTGGGATTCGGGAGGTATATGATGGTGATCCACTCCGGATCCTCCTACGAGTGGATTTGCCATATGTGCATGTCGGACGCTCACAGGTGGAACTGTGAGGCACCAAAATTTCAACCCCATTCATTTTCTATGGGGAAAAAATTCCCGCTTTTTGGCCCCGGGTTCGGAATTCCGCACTGCGATTCCTTATAAAAGTAACAGCACGGCTCACACCATCGGGACGCACGATATGAGGTATGATTCGTGACGATCGGAGAAAAACTGCGTGACGAGTTACGCGCCGAAAATTTGACCGAAGC
This sequence comes from Kryptopterus vitreolus, assembly GCA_030449085.1. NCBI lineage: Eukaryota > Metazoa > Chordata > Actinopteri > Siluriformes > Siluridae > Kryptopterus > Kryptopterus vitreolus. The sequence goes on from JACRUU010000021.1 coordinate 1,778,343, forward strand.
GAGAGAGAGATTATAATAGTGATGCGTTTGCACACGTCACTAAATAAAAAGTAAATTTTATTACATATATCAAATAAAATTTGTACTTACAACCACACAAACATAAACAGTAACGCTACATAGACGTCAACATGGACATGGACGTGTTTAAAATGATTTAAAACAGTGAATTTAAAGACTTTTGGATTTTTGACGTTTTTTGTTTTACTGCGTGCAAAACAAAATACACATCATGATTTATTATTAAAACTGACAGATAACATGTTTCGTATGTGTGGGCTGCTTCACCTCTGATCCTAATTTATATTCCTTCATGCATTTCTCGCTCTCTGGCCTGCAGACACACCGTTTCCTCCCAAATAGAAATAAATAAATAAATAAATAATTTCTGCTAGCGGATAAAAAAAAAGATGGAATGGTGATGATTATTAAACCTAAAGCTGTTAAGACACAGAATTTCTCCGGGTTTATTATCTCTTCTTTTTTTTTTTTACGGCGGTGAAACGACAGTCACGCGTCCTCCTCCATCTTTCGGACGGCGAGGGAAATCATCTGGAAGAGCGAACGCCGCAATCCGGCGCCAGAGATTAGATCTCCAAACGATCGTTTTCTTTAGTTTACCTGCCCTGCAGTTCGGGGACTTATCCGTATAAAACGAACGGCGAAAATACAAGCAAATCACTCGAGCAAAGAGCAAACAAGTCGGGAAGTAGCTTTTATTATCAACCCGAGTGGTTAAATATTAAACTCAACAAGACATACATGGAAGGAAATTGCCCCTATATATATATATATATATGGCACGGTGGCGTAGAGGTTAGCACGTTCGCCTCACACCACCAGGGTCCGGGTTCGATTCCCGTCTCGGCCCATGTGTGTGTGGAGTTTGTGCATGTTTGTTTTCTGTCTCTGTTCTCCCCGTGTCTCAGGGGGTTTTTCTCCGGGTTCTCCGGTTTCCTCCCCCGGTCCAAAAAACATGCACTGTAGGTTGATTGGTTGATTGGCACCTTGGAAAATTGTCCCTAGTGTATGAATGTGTGTGTGAATGTGTGTGTGTGTGTGTGTGTGTGTGTGTGTGTGTGAATGTGTGTGTGTGTGTCCAGTGGCAATTTCCTTCCATGTATGTCTTGTTGAGTTTAATAGGTTTAAACTCAAAACCTAAATAGTAACTAAATAGTGAATATATTAAAGTGCAATATTCTTCTATATTTTATTAAAAATGAAATAAAACATTACAGTCAAAAGACATTTATTTGTTAATACTAATAATAATCACTTTTAATTAAATGGCACCTTAAAAACTACACAACGTGTGCGATACTCCTGGCCGAAAAGACGCGTTTTTCCTAAATGCCTAGCGCATGTCTTTTCAACCGGGGATCGGCGCCCCCTAGGGGTTAATAGCGGGACATGTTTTTCCAGTACGAACCAAACTACAGTAACAAGTACTGAAATGAAAAGTATTATCTTGTTGTCCTCTGAGACAGTATTATATATATATATATATATATATATATATATATATATATATATATATATATAGGTATAAAGTATACACTTTTATCACATTTGGCAGATGCCCATTCAGAGGGCCTTGCTCAAGGGCCCCTAGTGTCAGCTTGATTGTGGGGGGGGTGGGGGGGGGGGTCTTGAACCTGCGATCTTTCCGGTCAACACCTTTAACCATCTCCCTCCCTTATTAAATATGAGTAATCAAAAAAAACAAAACAAACGACAGTAATTGTAAAGCTGGAATTTTATGATCTGAAATATATTTCGTTATTTTTTAAGGTAGATTACTATGTAAAAATATCAAATAAGATCAGAAGCAGTTTATAATCTATATTGGCTGCCCAAAAAAGAAAGAAAATATAGAAATGTGTTATATTGAATAATTTATCCGTCTCTCCCAACCCCTGTAGGTTGTTTTGTTTGGTTGGTTTATTTGGCCACAGTATCGATTTGGTATCGGTATCATGATATTAATGTAGGTATCGTATCAAAGTGTTAATATTGAGACAACACTAGTAATATATCTATATGGATGAATGGAGGTAGGATAGGTAGATCGATAGTATATAGATAGTATAGATAGATAGACTATCGATAGTAGATAGATAGATAGATAGATAGATAGATAGATAGATAGATAGATAGATAGATAGATAGATAGATAGATAGATAGATAGATCGATAGATACATAGATAGATAGATACATTAGATAAATAGATAGATAGATAGATAGATAGATAGATAGATAGATCGATATAGATCAGATAGATAGATCGATAGATAGATAGTAGATAGATATAGCCTAGATAGAATAGATAGATAGATAGATAGATAGATAGATAGATAGATAGATAGATAGATATA
>JACRUU010000021.1:1785719-1850719 GCA_030449085.1 Kryptopterus vitreolus
GAGCTGTGGTTAGAGAACGTCAGGATGTCACCGAGTCGGACAGCTCTTCCATTTAACTTAAGCTCCGGTCCGGGGTGCGGGGGGGGGTCGGGGGTACCTGAGGGGGGGGTGTGGTGAAATTACAAACGCGTATGACAGAAAGATCGGAAAAAATATGGCAAAGAGGAAACGATTTTACTCCACTTCACTCACTGCTTTTTACTGTAAAAAAAAAAAAAAGGGGGGGGGGTTACATTTCCTTTTTGCACATTTTTTTTTTTTTTAAAATTATTTAATTAATTAAAAGAAAAATGTATGTTTAATTACAATAATTATACTAACTTATATTCATTATATTTAATATATTAAATTATATTCATTATATTAATACATTTATTTTATTTATATATATCTATTATATATATATATATATATATATATATATATATATCTCTAATCTCCTCCTTTGTTCTGATTTATTTATTTATTTATAAAGGCTGTCAATAGATTAAAACATTTCATCACGATTCATCATAATCAATATATTTGTTCTCAATGTACCGTAAATGAACACTTTTCACGTTTTTAATGCTATAACTAATTGTAACAGATGTTATAAATATATACATTTCATTTAAAATCTCACTTCATAATAACACGATTCATTCTTTCATATTTATTTTGCTCTGGAAATGATTATTTTAATATGAATTTCTTGTTAATGACAATGTTTATTTGTTTAGTGTTATTTTGAAGTGTAAAATATGGGACGTGGCTCCTTTAAGAATTGTGTTCCGGTTGCTTTTCCATATAAACTGGTGATACGGTGTTTAGGTTATACGGAAGCGCTTTATTGCGTTCAGTAAAAATGCGCTTTATTGCAGTAATACGGATTTGGGAATGCGATGCGCTTGCGTAAGGTTCCGTACGGTAATATACGCTAATATAGTGAGGAGATCGTACCTGTTGTCAATGCGCAGCTAGGGGGCATCATTGTTTTTTTGTAAATAATACACATTTATCAACTTATTAATATTCCATCCTAACATCCAAGTATTAATAAAATAAATGCTGTTAAAGTGAATTTGCATATATATATATATATATAGCTAACACCATCTGAACGAATCAAATCATTTGCGATTCATTCACACTACAGCGAGGACGTTTGGGATTGACGTGGGATTGACTCAGCTCTTTGGCGTTTGCCTATAAACTCTTTTCCTTGGCATCCGAGAATTTCTCGGCCGTCCCGAGAGCGCAAAAAGTCTCCTTTCTAGCAAGGAGGAAAAAAAAAAGAGAGAATGAATCTAAACCCTGGAGGGGTTAAAAAAGACCATCTGCTGCTGGAGTCCTCTGATACATATGCATTAGCGTGTACAGATAATGTGGTTTTGGCGTTTTTCAGAGCGGGACTTTTGGAGATATCGGAAGGTTTGAGAATCTTTTTTTTATACATCATGATATTTGCCTTTTTAAAATGGCGAGTTTAATTGATTTCTCCGGCAGTTCAATTATAGGCAATGCAGATCGGAGACGGAACAGAGGTGGTGATTTGTGTTTATAAATCAAATCTTCTCTTTGCATATTTACTTCACACAAGTGCACATCAAAACCAACGCCCTCAGGGAAAAAAACCAGCGTTGAAATCATGTAATGAGGAACGTGATGAGGATTACTGACTGGAATCTTTAATCGGTAAAAACGCGGCACGTGTTTTTAAAAAGTCAACAATTCTCATCGCGTTCCTCAAACGAGGTGCAGTCAAAACGATCAGGGGTGTCCATGTGTTCCTCACGGAGAGCAGGGCGAAGGAAAAAAGAAGGAAAGCAACAAAGTGTTTCTGAAATGAACGAATGTAAGGATAGAGATGAAGAAAGAAAGAAAGAAAGAAAGAAAGAGTTGTTTTTTAAATGAAAGAATAGAAATGAAAAAGGAAGAAAAAAGAAGGAAGGAAACAATGTTTTTGAAATGAAAGAATGAAATGATAGAGGTGAAGAAAGAATGAATGAAATAAATAATTTACATGCATAAAGAAAGAAAGAAAGAGAAAGAAAAAATAAAGAGACAAAATTAAGGAATTATCATGAGATGTGGAATAAGAGAAAGAAAGAAAGAAAGAAAGAATTGTCATGCATAAAGAAAAAAAAAAAGAAAAAAAAAAAAAGAAAAAAAAAAAAAACAGAGAAAGACAGAAAGAACAAATAAAAAAACATCCTATGGTAAATGTGGTAAAAAAGAAAGAGAGATGAACAAAGAAAGAAAGAAAGGAAGGAAGAAAGGAAGGAAGAGAAAGACTTGATATGTATAAGTAAAGAAACAGAAAAAGACAGAAAGGAAAAGATCATGAGACGCGGAAAGACAGGGAAAAAAAGAAGGAAAGATTGAAAGAGAATAAAAGGGTGTTCTTGAAAGGAAAGAAGAAAGAAAGACACGGTGTTCCACATCACTATCTCTAAGTTGTATCTACAAGACAGTATATAGTGTGTGTGTGTGTGTGTGTGTGTGTGTGTGTGTGTGTGTGTGTGTGTGTGATGCGCGACGTCGCCTCATAACACAAAACACATCAAGCATAAATATAATATAAAGTATAATTGCACATCCACTACAGTAGGTGGCAGTGGCGCTCTCATTCTATGAGTCTCCCTAATTGATATATATAATTAATATAATTTATAATTAATATAATTATATAATTAATATAATTAAGATATCTTGTGAGCAGCAGCAGCCGGTCGTCTTTAAGAGAATGATAATAAATAAATAAAGCTCTCTGTGATCTCCTGGTTATTCATGTGGAATGTCATTGCGGCTCATTCCGGCTCCGTGAAGCCTCGCAGACACAATAAACACATTTGTTATTCGAGGCAGGAGTTCATTTTCACTCTGATTGCTCCGCTGAGAATTCCTTCGCTGCCGGGGAAGACTTTTTCCTTTTTTTTCTACTTCTTTTTTTTTTTTTTTTAAACGACAACACGCCTCCGAAGTTCACTCGCATGCGACAGGTTACAGCGTGGATGGTTTCAAAACGAATAAAACCCCTTCCAATATTCCTATATATATATATATATATCCAATAAACAATATTTATTTTAGAAATGTCATTTCAAGTTGTCGTGTTTTATCAAAGAAAGATTTATAAAAGTATGAGGTGAAAGAAAGAAAGAAAGAATTATAAAATTATGTGTTGAAAGAAAGAAAGAAAGAAAGAAAGAAGAAAGAAAGACATTATAAAATTATGTGTTGAAAGAAAGAAAGAAAGAAAGAAAGAAAGAGAAATAATCATGTGATGTGAAAAAAGAAAGAAAGATTTATAAAATGATTAGATGTTGAAAGAAAGAAAGAAAGAAAGAAAGAAAGAATTATAAAATTGTGTTGAACGAAAGAAAGAAAAAGAGAGACAATTATGAGATGTGAAAAAAGAAAGATAGAACGAATTATAAAATGATTAGATGTTGAAAGAAAGAGAGAGAGAGATAATCATGAGATGTGAAAAAAAGAAATAAAGAAAGAATTATAAAAGTATGTGTTGAAAGAAAGAAAGAAAGAAAGAAAGAAAGAAAGCGATAATCATGAGATGTTGAAAGAAAGAAAGAAAGAATTGATAAGAAAGCTAAAAATTAGATGTTGAAGATAAAGAAAGAAAGCCTTAGATGTTTAAGAAAGGATTAGATGTTGAAAGAAAGAAAGAAAGAAAGAAAGAAATAGTTATAAAATGATGTGTTGAACGAAAGAAAGAAAGAAAGAAAGAATTATATAATTTTGTGTTGAACGAAAGAAAGAGAGAAAGAAAGAAAAAAGTCCTACATGTGATTTATTGATTTGATTTGATTTGATTTGATTTGATTTGATTTGATTTGATTTGATTTGATTTGATTTGATTTGATTGGACAAACATTAAAACCGTTTTTACAGCTAAAGTCGTAAAAGATCAAAGATAAAAGATAAAAGGCCAGAAACGACGTCTCTGACTGTAAATCAATTTGAGGTTAAAACAGCGATATATTAAAAAATATACATTTAAAGAAAATAAAAAAATGATGAGAAGAGAAAAATAGTAACAACACATTTGTTGTTGTTTTGTTGTTGTTTTTTCCCTCGCCGTGATGTTCCTCTGATGTTGTGTGTAAATAACGCTGATGATGAAATTGCTGCGAGGTGGAAATGTACTGCAGATGTGCTCCTGCCTTAGAGCCGGTGTGTTTTGTGTGTAGTTTCCTCCCGGGCCGGGGATGAGTGGGTTGGGAAATTGCTCCGAGGTGTGAACGTTCCGATCCTGTGCACGGTGCAGAACATTCCCGATGCGCCGCTCGCGTCCCGATCCGTGTGTCGTTTTTACAGCCGTCTCACGAGAGAAACGCTGCACTCCGGACATTCCTGTTTCTGACGTGTAAAGCAGATTAACTTCAGTGTGAGACGTGTGAGACGTGAGACACATGAGACAGGTGAGACATGTGAGACGTGTGGGACGTGTGATACATGTGAGACGTGTATGACGTGCGGGACGTGTGAGACATGTGAGACATGCGAGACTGTGAGACCTGTGAGACGTGAGACGTGTGGAGACGTGTGAGACGTGTGAGACGTGTGGGACGTGTGAGACGTTTGAGACATGTGAGACATGTGGGGAGTGTGAGACGTGTGAGACGTGTGAGACGTGTGAGACGTGTGGGACGTTTGAGACATGTGAGACATGTGGGACGTGTGAGACACGTGAGACGTGTGGAACGTGTGGGACGTGTGGGACGTGTGAGACGTGAGACGTGTGAGACGTGTGAGACACGTGTGAGACGTGTGAGACGTTTGAGACATGTGAGACATGTGGGACGTGTGAGACGTGTGAGACGTGTGAGACGTTTGAGACATGTGAGACATGTGGGACGTGTTAGACACGTGAGACGCGTGGAACGTGTGGGACGCGATCCTGATACAATCTGTGGATCTGACTGGGAACGAGACCCCGATCCGTACACCACACACAACAGACTTCAGGGAGTTCACGCAGTGTGATTTTATTAAAGGAGTGGAGCTAATAGTAGAGAGAGAGAGAGAGAGAGAGAGAGAGAGAGAGAGAGACTGAAAGAAAGAAAGAAAAAAAGAGAGAAAGAGAAAGAAAAAAGAAGGAAAGCAAGAAAGTTTTATTGAAAAGAAAGAATGGAAGAATAGCAATGGAGAAAGAAAGTAAGAAAGAAAAAGTAAGAAAGAAAAAGTAAGAAAGAACAAAATAAAGTTGAAAGAATAGAAATGAAAGAGAAAGATCCCAAAAGAAGGAAAGCAAGAAAGTGTTATTGAAAGAATTGAAGAAGAATCGAGCTGAAGAAAGAAAGAAAGAAAGAAGAAAAGAAAGAAAAGAAGAAAGAAAGAAAGAAGTGATATGTAATAAAGAGATAAAAAATAAAAAATAAAAAATATGGAAAAAAAACCACGAGATTTGGAAAGAAAGAAAGAAAGAAAGAAACAATTAGTAAGTACAAAAAAAGAAAGGTGTTCTTCAAATAAAAGAATAGAGACAGGAGAGGAAATAAAGAATGAATGCAAGAAAGTGTTCTTGAAGGAATGAAAGAATGAAAGGACAGAGATAAAGAAAAAAAGAAAGAAAGAAAGAAAGAACAAAATAATGTTGAAAGAATATGATGTGTAATAAAGAGAGGAAAACAAAAAGAGAAATATTTTTTTAAAAAATAATGAATGAATGCAAGAAAGTGTTCTTGAAGAAAGGAAAGAATGAAAGAACAGAGATGAAGAACGAAAGAAAGAAAGAAAGACAGAAAGAAGTCAATTTTATTAGCAAAAGTATTTGGACAGCAGCTTGATCCGATTTGTTGTTTTTATTGATTCTTTACTACGGTGTTTATTTGATATATATATATATATATATATAATAATAAATAAATAAATAAATATATATATATATATATATATATATATATATATAAATGATGTTTGTATTAAAAGCGAGGTGACCTGGATGCGAGTGTACGTTAAGGAAAGTGGGGGCGTAAGAAATGGGACAGGACCCTCTAAGGCTTTGGGAAGTCTGGGTTAAAGTCGAGGGGGGGGTGTGAGAGGGGGGGGGTATCAGGGGGCGGAGCTTCGCTTGAGAAAGAAAGAAACATGTGACCGTCACTTTTTATAAACCTCTACTTTTTATTTTAGCATTAGTGCTTTTAAACGTTTTATATTCGCATTGCTTATTTTCCATTTTGATTCAACATATCAATCCATTTTTTTATTTATTTATTTATTTATTTATTTATTTATTTGTGTTTTTCATATTTTTTTTTTACATTTTTTTTTTATTTCTTTTTTTCTAGGATTGTCTAATATTTCAATTTTATTTGATTTCTTTATCTATTTCCCCAATCTGAATTACTTTATTTTTTACACATACGATCTTTCTTTCCTTTTTTTTTCTCTTAATTGTATTTATTTATTATAAATAAGATTTTAATGGTTTTATTTTTTGTTACTAAATTCATTCAATTTTTATTTATTTATAGTAAATATTCTATTTTTTGTTTCAGGGTGAACTAATGCTTAAATTGTATTTGAATTATTTATTTGTTTTTCTGCAACATGATTTTTTTTTTTTTCCCCTTCCGTGTATTTTATTTATTTATTTATTATTATTATTATTATTATGAAATTTATGTGGATTTTTTTTTGTAGACAATTCATTTCTTTTTGTAGGAATTTTTTAATGACTCTTTTATTTTCTTTCTTGATTTTTATCATCTTTGTTCATAAATATTTTGATTATTATTTTTTATTTAAATATATATAATTTCTATTACATTTATTGAATTGATTCCCACCTTAATAAATAGATTATTATTATTTTTTAATTTCTATTTATTTTAGTATTCAAATATAAAATAAATATAACTATAATAAAACAGAAGGGTGATTTGAAACATTAAAACTGCAGAGAGTCGCTGATGATGTTGCAGTAAAATGTGTGTCAGGCGATGGTTAATAAAGTGTAAATCAGTGTGTGTGTGTGTGTGTGTGTGTGTGTGTGTGTGTGTGTGTGTGTGTGTGTGTGTGTGTGTGTGCTGAGCGCAGCACATTGGATTTCCAGTCGGATGTGTTCGGGGAAAGTGGAGGTTATTTATGTTGCTGCTGCTTCATTTACTGAAGCCACCGAAATCCACATCATAAACATCAAACGTTTTTCTGAGCCAAAATAAATATCAACACGACATCATCTTTCATGTTTGTTGTTTGTTTTACCTCCATCACCCCACACCCATCACCCCCACATCACCGACAACCCATAAAAAAATCACCCCCCACACACACCCCATATAACCCCCACACACCCCATCACCCCCCACACACACACCCCCTCACCCCCCACACACACACCAAACACACCCCCCACACACCCAACACCCCCATCACCCCCCACACACACCCCCATCACCCCACACACACCCCATCACCCCCCACCACCCCCATCACACCCCCATCACACACACATCACCCCACACCCCACCCCCACAACACCCCCCCCACCCCCACCTCACCCCCCACACCCCCACCCCCCTCACACACACCCATCCCCCCTCCCCCCCTCACCCCACACAGACCACCCCCCAGCACATCACCCCCCCCACCTCACACACCCCATCACACCAAAACCCACCCCCCATTCACACACACCCCCATCACCCCCTGACACACAACCCCCCCACACACCCCACACCCCACACCACCCTCCAACACACCACATCACAAACCCCCAGCACCCCCCCATCTCACCCACCACACACCCCATCACCCCCCCCACCCCCCCCAAACCCCCACACACTCCCCCCCCACACCCCACCACACCCCCCCCCCCACATTCAACCCCCATCACCCCCCAGCACCCCACACCCCCCATCACACCCCCCACAACCCCCACCCCACACCCACCCCCACACCCCAACACCCCCCATACCTCACACCCACGCCCCCCCCTACCACCACCTCACCCCCACACACAACCCCCATCACAACACACCCCCATCACCCCACACACACCCATCCACCCCCCACAGCCTCAAACCCCCACCCCCCATCACACCCCAATCCCCCCACACACCCCCCATCACCCTCACCCCCCACACCCCCCCCCACCACCCACATCCTCCACAACCCCCATCAACCCCACACCACATCACCCCACATCACCCCCCCCATCATCCCCCCCCCCCTCACCCACCACACACACCTCACCCCCCTCCACACCCCCCCATCACACCACACACACACATCACCCACACACTCCCATCCACCCCCCACCCCACACCCCCCCATCACCCCTACACAGCCCATCCCCTCCCCACATCCCCCCCCTCCCCCAAACCACACAAAAACCCAAAAACCGGACATCACCCCCACCCCCACCCCCCCCTCCCAGCCCCCTCTCGCTCCCCCCCCCCAAAAATGGCCCCGCATTCACCCCAACACCCACCCCCATCAACCCATCAACCCCCCACACACCCAATCAACCCCCCCTCCCACCCCTGCACCCCCACACACACCAATAAAACCCCCAACCCCAACCCCCCCACACCAACCCCATCACCCCAGCACCCCCATCACTCCATCAACACCCCCACACACCCCCACACAACCCCCCATCACCCCATCACCCCACCCACCCCCCACTCCCATCACCTCACATCACCCACCACCCCATCACCCACCACTCCCATCACCTCACATCACCCCATTCACCCACCACTCCCATCACCCACCTCACATCACCCCATCACCCCATCACCACCACCCCATCACCCCCATCACCCACCACTCCCATCACCTCACATCACCCCATCACCCACCACTCCCATCACCCCATCACCATCACCCCCACTCCCATCACCCACCACTCCCATCACCTCACATCACCCCATCACCCACCACTCCCATCACCCACCACTCCCATCACCTCCATCACCCCATCATCCCCATCACCCCCATCACCCCCTCCTCCCCGCATACTACACAATGTTTGTAGGGATTTGTCATTTCTTCTACTTCAGATCTTTAGAAGTTTCTTTTCAACAATAATACAATAATAATGTGATGTACAAAGAAAGAAAGAAAGAAAGAAAGAAAGAAAGAATAATCTGAATTAGAAAGAAAGAAAGAAAGACAAAATAATCCGATTTAGAAAGAGAGAGAGAGAGAGAAAGAATAATCTGAATTAGAAAGCAAGAAGGAAATAAAGAAAGTGTTTTAGCACTTATTGGAATTTTGATGTTGGAATTTCCTCCTTTTTTTTGTTCCTGTTTAAAGCGGAAAACAGACGTGATGTAAATCCGTCTCATTTCTTTCATTTCGCAGCTTTGAATAACGAATTCGTTCCTTTTCTTTTCGGGATGGCGTCAATTTTTTCATTTCGAATCTCGCACGCGAATCGTTTGATGATGTGAAAGGAAGAATTCTGGCGCCGGTCCCGAGAGCGCGGTGCGGCTCTGCCTAAGCTCATTTCACAGATGAAAAGCCTTCGATGAGAATTTGCGGCGGATAAACAATTAGTTAAAGCGCGCCGACTTCCTGCGCGGAGCCCCGATGACCTCGCGGCGCTCGCGGTACTCTTCATATAATCGTCCATTACATCATAGCTGCTAATGATCATCTGCACATCTTATACCTTTACATCTCCATCACCCTCATCACTCCCATCACCCATCATCACCCCATCATCCATCACCCCCATCACCCCCCCAGGAAAAAACACAAAAAAAACACACCCATCAACCCCATCAACCTCACCACACAAACCCCCACACACCTTATCACCCCCCAAATCACCCATCAACCCCCACACACCCCATCACCCCCCACACCAACCACCAAAGCCCACAAACCACCATCACCCCATTAACCCCCCCAGCACCCCTCCCCACAACCCCATCAACCCCCCCACACACACCCAAGGTTTCAACCCCAAAGCAATCCCAACCCCCACAAAACCCCAACACCCATCACCCCATCACCTCCCATCACCCCAAATCACCCCAACAGGACCCCATCACCCCATCAACCACCCAACCGCCCCCCATCCCCCATCCCCCCCTTACCACCCCAATCATCACCCCCATTCCCCATCAACCCCCCAATCAACCACACCACCACTCCATCACCTCACATCATTCACCACCCCCACACATCACCCCATCACCCAACCCAACCACCATCGCCCCAGCAACCCATCACCACCCACACACCACCACCCCATCACCCCCATTCCCACACCCCATCACCCCATCACCCCACACCCATCACCACTCCCATCACCTCACATCACCCCATCACCCACCACTCCCATCACCCACATCACCCCACCCCCACTCACCCCATACCCACCACCTCCACATCACCTCACATCACCCCCACCACCCAACACCATCACCATCACCCCATCCCATACCCCATCACCCCACCCACCACTCCCATCACCCACATCACCCCATTACCCACCACTCCCATCACCTCACATCACCCCATTACCCACCACTCCCATCACCTCACATCACCCCATTACCCACCACTCCCTCACCTCCATCACCCCATCACCCACCACTCCCATCACCTCACATCACCCCATTACCCACCACTCCCATCACCTCACATCACCCCATCCCATCACCCACCACTCCCATCACCTCCATCACCCCATCACCCCATCACCATCACCCACATCACCCCATCACCCACCACTCCCATCACCTCACATCACCCCATACCCACCACTCCCATCACCTCACATCACCCCATCACCCACCACTCCCATCACCTCACATCACCCCATCACCCACCACTCCCATCACCCACATCACCCCCATTACCCACCACTCCCATCACCTCACATCACCCCATCACCCACCACTCCCATCACCTCACATCACCCCATCACCCACCACTCCCATCACCTCACATCACCCCATCACCCACCACTCCCATCACCTCACATCACCCCATTACCCACCACTCCCATCACTCCACTCACCACCCCAGGCCACCCCATCACTCCCATCACCATCACAGCACCCCACCCCCATCCCAGCACCGCACATCACCCCAGCACCCACCACTCCCATCACCACTCCCATCGCACCCAGCCACCACACCACCCATCCCTACCCACACCCATCACCTACCCCCACCCCCACCCCCCCCCCCCATCCCCCCCACCCACCCCCCCCCCCACTCCCCCCCTCACCTCCCCGCCCCCCCTCACCCCCCCTGACCCCCCCGCCCACCCCCCCACTCCCACCCCCCCCTCCCCCCACCCCCCCCTCCAACCTACCCCACCCACCCATTAACCCACCCCCCCATTACCCACCACTCCCATCACCTCACATCACCCCGACTACATTTATGGCATTTTCCAGACGCCCTTATCCAGGGTTAAGGGCCTTGCTCAAGCGCCCACTAGTGGTAGCTTGGTGGTTGTGGGGTTTGAACCTGCGATCTACTGGTCTGTCAATGCCTTGACGGACGTCCCTGTAAAGAATCACTTCTGCATTCAGTTTGTATCTTTAATGTTGTTTCTGAATGAAATAAGGAGTCATGTGACCTTCTACAGAGGGTCAAATAAATACCTGGTTATTTTTATTCTATAAAACGTCGCATCCTCAGGAGGAACAAAGCGAGAACCTTGACGCCTTGCTTTTCACCGTGGCGACCATTTATAGGTTCTTTGTAGAAAAGGTTTCATGTTCAGGAGTCTTAAAGAACCTCTCAAGAACCCTGAATTCCGAGAGTCTTTATATCCGTATAGAGTGTTTATATCCATATTCCATAAACACGTTATGGGTAAAAGCGTCGTATGTGATCTCATTCATCATCTCCACCTGCTAGTATGTTAACCTCACCAAGGAGTCGTTCCTGTGATTCGGAACCACGAGTCGCCTCTACGAGTCATTTGTTCATTTGGATCGAGTCTTTGCCGTGACGCAGACGAATGAGTCATCGCAAAGAGTCGTTTCTGTATTTGGCTTAAATGTGACTCAGAACCACGAATCATCTCAAATGGCGATCTGGCCATTTTATACGAGTCTTTGCTGTGATGCAGAAGAATGAGTCATCACAAAGAGTCATTTGTTCATTTGGATCGAGTCTTTGCCGTGACGCAGACGAATGAGTCATCGCAAAGAGTCATTTGTTCATTTTATACAAGTCTTTGCTGTGACCCAAACGAATGAGTCATCGCAAAGAGTCATTTGTTTTTTTGGCTTAAATGTGACCCAGAAACACGAATCATCTCAAAGAGTCATCTGGTCATTTTATACAAGTCTTTAATGTGATGCAGAAGAATGAGTCATCACAAAGAGTCATTTGTTCATTTGGATCGAGTCTTTGCTGTGACGCAGACGAATGAGTCGTCGCAAAGAGTCATATGTTCATTTTATACAAGTCTTTGCCGTGACGCAGACGAATGAGTCATCACAAAGAGTCGTTTTTTTTTTTTTTACTTAAACGTGACTCACGACCACGAATCATCTCAAAGGGCGATCTGGTCATTTTATACGAGTCTTTAATGTGATGCAGAAGAATGAGTCATCGCAAAGAGTCATTTGTTTTTTTGGCTTAAATGTGACTCAGAAACACGAATCATCTAAAAGAGTCATCTGGTCATTTTATACAAGTCTTTAATGTGATGCAGACGAATGAGTCATCGGAAAGAGTCATTTGTTCATTTTGATCGAGTCTTTACTGTGACTCAGAAGAATGAGTCATCACAAAGAGTCATTTGTTTATTTTCTACATGTCTTAAATGTGACTCAGAACCACAAATCATTTCAAAGAGTCATCTGGTTATTTTATACGAGTCTTTAATGTGACTATGAATAATGAGTCTTTTCGCTAATTTGTTCATTTTGACTCCAAAGAACGTATTCAAAAAGAATGATTTCTTTATTTTAATCGATCTTTAATGTGACTCCAACGAATAAGTTGTCTGAAAGTGATTCTCTCGAGTCTCTATGACCAGAACCATGTGTCGTTTGAGCGATTTGTTTATTGTGAACGTAATGTGACTCAGAAGAGTGAGTCATCTCAGAGAGTGATTCATTCGTCTTATTCGAGTCATTGAGAATGAGTCGTGTTGAGTTTGAGTCGTTCTTTTGCGACTCCGATAGACGCCATGCGGTTCATGACACAGGAAACACAATTGAGTCGTTCATCTCATGAGTCATTTTGTCTGAGTTGTTTGCTATGTTGACTCATACATGACTCACAAATAAACGATTCTTTCTTACTGATGAACCGGATTAAAAGTGAATCCAGTGGGTATCGTTATATTAGACGTTCTCTCCTCGCTATAGTATTAACAAAAATAGTGTTTACACCTGAAACCTTTATTCCACTCGTCCGTCTTCTTTCTCTTGGTAGGAATTCCCAGCTGGAAATCAATCTTTCGGTTCAATAGTGAAATGGAGAACGCAGGAAATTCCATCGCGCTGGAAGAACGAGAGGTCCTGACTTTAATGAATGTACCCAGTAGGTTAATCCGGTCAAGAGCGCGTTAGTGCCGGACATGGAATTCAAATGACTGGAAAAGGTCAGAGTTTTGCTCCCAGTGGTGAAATTGGGGAGGGATGTGTTAGTAATTTAACTGAGATTATATGAATTACTGATGGGAATGAATTAGAAGAACGTTTCACGCCGCGAGTGTGTGTCGAACACCGGGATTCCAACCGCAGGCAAATATATATGCCATATATATATATATATATATATATATATATATATATATATATATATATATATAGGGGCACGGTGGCGTAGTGGTTAGCAGCACGTTCGCCTCATACCGCCAGGATCCGGGTTCCGGAGTTTGCATGTTTTCCCTCCCCGTGCCCTCAGGGGGTTTTTCTCCGGGTTCTCCGGTTTCCCCCCGGTCCAAAAACATGCATGATAGGTTGATTGGCACCTTGGAAAAATTGTCCCTAGTGTATGAATGTTGTGTGTATGAATGTGTGTGTGAATGTGTGTGTGTGCCCTGCGATGGGTTGGCATTCCATTCCAGGGTGTATCCTGCCTTAATGCCCAAATAGACGCCTGAGATAGGCACAGACTCCCCGTGACCCGAGGGAAGATCGGATAAAGCGGTAGAAGATGAATGAGAACGAATGAATATATATATAATATATATATATATATATATATATTATATATATATATATATATATAAAGTGTAGTTTAATTCACACAATATATACGTTTGAAATGTTGAAGAGAAACAAATATTGGTTTAGATCGTAGTAAAAACGAGATCCATGAGTTCGTTCGTAATGTGAATTTGTTCGTAAGGTGTTTGCGGACTATGTGGCAGGTGTTTGTATGTGTGACTATGCGTAAGGGAAAAAAAATGTCCAGTAGTTTGTTTGTATGTGTGTTTACTGCATGTCCTTTAAGGGAAAAAAAACAGTGCGCAGTTTACTGCATTTGGTAACTGCGCAGTGCTTTGTAACTTGTTTGTTTGTTTATTTATTTATTTATTTATTATCACTTCCAGCATCCACGACTCAAATTTTAAATAACTCAATTTTAAATAATCAATTTTGGGTCAAAAATCATCCCCAAGTTTTTTTCAAAAATCTTGATTGAAAAGAAATTAATCCCCAAGTTTTTTTGAAACTTGATTGAAAAGAAATTAAAGAAAGAAAGAAAGACAGTAAAAAATGAGAAAGAAAGAACGAAACAATCATGAGATGTACAAAGAAAGAATTAAAAAAAGAAAGAAAGAAACAAAGAACGAAAGCCAGCGGTAATAAAGCGGTTTTCCGAACAGATTTCACGTTGGTTTTTTCATATTAGCGACCTTCGTAACGCGTTGGTTGGTAGACGAGGGGAACGTCTGTACTTGTAACACGTTGGTTCGTAACGCGTTGGTTGGTAGACGAGGGGAACGTCTGTACTTGTAACACGTTGGTTCGTAACGCGTTGGTTGGTAGACGAGGGGACGTCTGTACTTGTAACACGTTGGTAACACGTAACGCGTTGGTTGGTAGACGAGGGGAACGAAGGACGTCTGTACTTGTAACGTAACGTTGGTACTTTCGTAACGCGTTGGTTGGTAGACGAGGGGAACGTCTGTACTTGTAACACTGGTTGTAACGTTGGTCAGTAAACGTTGGTTGGTAGACGAGAGGAAACGCGTTGGTTGGTAGACGAGACGAGGGGAACGTCTGTACTTGTAACACGTTGGTTCGTAACGTTCGTAACGCTTTGGTTGGTAGACGAGGGGAACGTCTGTACTTGTAACACGTTGGTTCGTAACGCTTTGGTTGGTAGACGAGGGGGGTAACGCGTTGGTTGTACTTGGTACGACGAGGGGAACGTCTGCACTTGTAACACGTTGGTTCGTAACGCTTTGGTTGGTAGACGAGGGGAACGTTGGGGTGACGTCTGTACTTGTACACGTTGGTTCGTAACGCTTTGGTTGGTAGACGAGGGGTAACGTCTGTAACGCGTTGGTTGGTAGTAACGTAACGTTGGTTGGAACTCGAACGTCTGTACTTGTAACACGTTGGCGTAACGCGTTGGTTGGTAGACGAGGGGAACGTCTGTACTTGTAACACGTTGGTTCGTAACGCATTGGTTGGTAGACGAGGGGAACGTCTGTACTTGTAACACGTTGGTTCGTAACGCTTTGGTTGGTAGACGAGGGGAACGTCTGCACTTGTAGGTTGGTACACGTTGGTTCGTAACGCTTTGGTTGGTAGACGACGTCTGTACTTATAACACGTTGGTTCGTACTTAGTTCGTAACGAGGGGAACGTACTTGTAACACGTTCCGTAACGCGTTGGTTGGTAGACGAGGGGAACGTCTGTACTTATAACACGTTGGTTCCGTACGTGTTGGTCCGTAACGCATTGGTTGGTAGACGAGGGGAACGTCTGTACTTGTAACACGTTGTTGTAACGCGTTGGTTCGTAACGCGCGCTTTGGTTGGTAGACGAGGGGAACGTCTGTACTTGTAACACGTTGGTTCGTAACGCTTTGGTTGGTAGACGAGGGGAACGTCTGTACTTATAACACTTCCGTAACACATTGGTTGGTAGACGAGGGGAACGTACTTGTAACACGCGTTGGTTGTAACGTCTGTACTTATAACACGTTGGTTTGTAACGTGTTGGTCCGTAATGCGTTGGTTGGTAGACGAGGGGAACGTCTGGTACTTGTACTTATAACACGTTGGTCCGTAACGCATTGGTTGGTAGACGAGGGGAACGTCTGTACTTGTAACACGTTGGTTCGTAACGCGTTGGTTGGTAGACGAGGGGAACGTCTGTACTTATAACACGTTGGTTCGTAACGCTTTGGTTGGTAGACGAGGGGAACGTCTGTACTTATAACACGTTGCTCCGTAACGCATTGGTTGGTAGACGAGGGGAACATCTGTAGACGAGGGGTAACGAGGGGACGTTGTACTTGTAACGCGTTGGTTCGTAACGCTTTGGTTGGTAGACGAGGTTGGGGAGACGTCTGGAAACGTTGTAACACGTTGGTTCGTAACGCGTTGGTTGGTAGACGAGGGGAACGTCTGTACTTGTAACACGTTGGTTCGTAACGCGTTGGTTCTTAACGCGTTGGTTGGTAGACGAGGGGAACGTCTGTACTTGTAACATTGGTTGGTAACGTGTTGGTACGACGCGTTGGTTGGTAACGGGGGAACGTCTGTACTTGTAACACGTTGGTATGTAACTCGTTGGTCCGTAACGTAATGCGTTGGTTGGTAGACGAGGGGAACGTACTTATAACACGTTGGTTGTCGTTGGTTGTAGACGAGGGGAACTTACTTGTAACACGTTGGTTCGTAACGCGTTGGTTGGTAGACGAGGGGAACGTCTGTACTTGTAACACGTTGGTTCGTTGGTGTAACGCGTTGGTTGGTAGACGAGGGGAACGTCTGTACTTGTAACACGTTGTATGTACGTTGGTCCGTAACGCATTGGTTCGAGTTGGGAACGTAGACGAGGGAACGTCTGTACTTGTAACACGTTGGTCCGTAACGCGTTCGTAGACGAGGGGAACGTCTGTACTTATAACATGTTGGTTCGTAATGCGTTGGTTGGTAGACGAGGGGAACGTCTGTACTTGTAACACGTTGGTTCGTAACGCGTTGGTAACGCTTTGGTTGGTAGACGAGGGGAACGTCTGTACTTGTAACACGTTGGTTCGTAACGCGTTGGTTGGTAGACGAGGGGAACGTCTGTACTTGTAACACGTTGGTTCGTAACGCGTTGGTTGGTAGACGAGGGGAACGTCTGTACTTGTAACACGTTGGTTCGTAACGCGTTGGTTGGTAGACGAGGGGACGTCTGTACGTCTTGTACTTATAACACGTTGGTTCGTAACGCGTTGGTTCGTAACGCTTTGGTTGGTAGACGAGGGGAACGTCTGTACTTATAACACGTTGGTCCGTAATGCATTGGTTGGTAGACGAGGGGAACGTCTGTACTTGTAACACGTTGGTTCGTAACGCGTTGGTTCTTAACGCTTTGGTTGGTAGACGAGGGGGACGTCGTTGGTTGTACGCTTTGGTTGGTAGACGAGGGGGACGTCTGTACTTGTAACGCGTTGGTTCGTAACGCTTTGGTTGGTAGACGAGGGGAACGTCTGTACTTATAACACGTTGGTTCGTAACGCATTAGTTCGTAGACGAGGGGAACGTCTGTACTTGTAACACGTTGGTCCGTAACGCGTTGGTTAGTAGACGAGGGGAACGTCTGTACTTATAACACGTTGGTTTGTAACGTGTTGGTCCGTAATGCGTTGGTTGGTAGACGAGGGGAATGTCTGTACGTGTATCGTGTCTCCCGTGTTAAAGGCTAAAACGTGTTGTTTCTCTTTCTCTCCGCAGGTAAGTGTGCAGACGGTACCCATGAAAGTCATCCCGCTCCACAGAGGACGTGCGTGTGGGCTTCGGCCGAAACGTCGTAACATCGACCTAAAATCATTTTCCTGCTCTTCAATCTGTGTTTTTCTTTTTCTTTTTCTTCCTCTTCACTCCTCCCTTGTTTATCTCCATCCATCAAGCTTTGCCTGGCACGAGAGAGAGAGAGAGAGAGAGAGAGAGAGAGAGAGAGAGTAATTATCTGTAATTATGGGTTATTAGATTATTAGATTGAGCTCTTGAGTGGAAAATCAGCCCTGAGAATCCATTTCCTTGGCAAGCCTGGTGTTTAGCGTGATTGGGGATTGTTGTGTTTGGTATATTCCGTACTTATGTGTTCGGAGAGTCGGGTTTATCTCGTTGGAATTTGCGCGGCGTCTTGGTAACTACGTTTTTATTTATTTATTTATTTATTTATTTATTTATTATGGGATATTCACTTCCTCCAGCCATGACTCCACTTGGATAAATAGTCAAGTTTAATATTTTGGTCGGGGGCACGGTGGTTTAGTGGTTAGCACATTCGCCTGACACCGCCAGGGTCCGGGTTCGATTCCCGTCTCGGCCATGTGTGTGTGGAGTTTGTGCATGTTCTCCCCGTGTCTCAGGGGGTTTTTTTTTTTTTTTTTCCCCGGTTTCTCCGGGTTCTCCGGTTTCCTCCCCCGGTCCAAAAAACATGCACGGTAGGTTGATTGGCACCTTGCTTGGAAAATTGTCCCTAGTGTATGAATGTGTTGTGTGTGTGTGTGTGTGTGTGTGTGTGTGTGTGTGTGTGTGTGATGGGTTGGCATTCCATCCAGGGTGTATCCTGTCTTAATACCCATAGACGCCTGAGATAGGCACAGACTCCCCGTGACCCGAGAAGATCGGATAAAGCGCTAGAAGATGAATGAATGAATGTTTGGGACAGAAATCATCTTCAAGTTTACTTGAAACATCAAAGCAGAAACTCCTAATTTTACTTATAGCGTAACATCTGTTATTAATATTAACAAACAATATTTAACAAAATTAACATCTGTTTTGACAATATTAACGCAGAGGAAGTGCGTTTCGTTCGCCGCCGTTGAGGAGACGTCCACGAAAATCCACAGCCGTCCAGTGCAAACCGGATTTAGATTCATCCATGGAGAGTCAGGTTTATCTCGCATGGCGACTTGGTAATGGGCTTTTATTTATTTATTTATTTGTTTGTTTGTTTATTTATTTATTGATTTATTTATTACAGTGACAGAGTCCGAATCCATCTCTAGGTATCGGCTATTCAGTTCCACCAACACGTCCATTCACACACCAGCCAAACTCTGTTCAACTGTGTCGTGTAAAAAAGTTTACAATCGCAGGAATATTGCACAACAATCACAGTTATGGGTCGTTGTTGTGTTTTATTTTATTTTGTGTTATGTTTGTTGTTGTGTACTGTCTCGTGTTGTCAAATACAGTCTGTTTTCTGTCGCTGTTTGCGCCGGGTTGCACACGATGCACTTTATGCTGTGTTGTGTTATATGTTGGTGTGTAGTATGTGTGCTCTTGTTGTTATATGTTGTGTGTTTTGCTCTGTGTTTGTGTTATATGTGTTATATGTTGTGTTGTATGGTGTTTGTGTTATTGTATGTGTGTGTAGTTGTGCTCTGTTGTTAGTTGTGTGTTTGTGTGTATGTTGCTCTGTGTTGTGTGCTCTGTGTTTGTGTTATATGTTGTGTTGTATAGTGTTTGTGTTATATGTTGTGTTGTATGGTGTTTGTGTTATATGTTGTGTGTAGCTCTGTGTTGTGTTATATGTTGTTTGTATATGTTGTGTTGTATACTCTGTGTTGTGTTTTTTGTTGTGTGTGTTGTGTGTTGTGTTGTGTTATATGTTGT
Organism: Kryptopterus vitreolus; assembly: GCA_030449085.1. NCBI lineage: Eukaryota > Metazoa > Chordata > Actinopteri > Siluriformes > Siluridae > Kryptopterus > Kryptopterus vitreolus. Next base: position 1,805,468 of record JACRUU010000021.1, read on the forward strand.
GTTGTAGTTGTTTTGTGTTGTGTTGTATTTGTAGCTCTGTGTTGTGTTATATGTTGTGTTGTGTTTAACTCTGTGTTTGTGTTATATGTTACCTCTGTGTTGTATGTTGTTCTCTTTTCTGTGTTTGTGTTATATGTTGTGTAGCTCTATGTGTTTGTGTTTGTTATATGTTTGTTGTGTTTGTGTTATATGTTGTGTTGTAGCGTGTTTGTGTTATATGTTGTGTGTAGCTCTGTGTTTGTGTTATATGTTGTGTTGTATGGTGTTTGTGTTATATGTTGTGTTGTATGGTGTTTGTGTTATATGTTTTGTTGTATGGTGTTTGTGTTATATGTTTGTGTTGTATGGTGTTTGTGTTATATCTGTTGTGTTTATGTTGTATGGTGTTTGTGTTATATGTTGTGTTGTGTTTTGTTATATGTTGTGTGTGTGTTGTGTGTGTTTGTTATATGTTGTGTGTTTTGTGTGTGTTATATGTTGTGTGTAGCTCTGTGTTGTGTTATATGTTGGTGTGTAGCTCTGTGTTGTGTTATATGTTGTGTTGTGTTAGCTCGTTGTTTGTGTTATTGTGTTTGTAGGGTTATATGTTGTGTGTAGCTCTGGTGTTTGTGTTATATGTTGTATGTGTAGCTCTGTGTTTGTGTTATATGTTGTCTGTTGTTAGGTTGTGTTTGTGTTCTGTGTTGGTGTTGTGTAGTTTTTTGTGTTCATCTGTTGTGTGTCGCTCTGTGTTTGTGTTTATGTTGTGTGTATTATGTGTTGTGTTATATGTTATGTGTCTGGTGTTTGTGTGTGTTATCTTGTGTTGTACTGGTGTTGTGTGTTTGTTGTGTATATGTTTGTTGATATATGTTCTTGTTTTGTGTTCGGTGTTTGTGTTTTGTGTTTTTGTATTGTCTATGTGTGTATGTTTGTACTGTGTTGTCTTGGTGTTTGTGTTATATGTTTGTATGTATGTATTCTGCTGTGTATGTGTTTGTGTTATATGTTGTGTTGTTGTATGTGTTTGTGTTATATGTTGTGTTGTCTATGTTGTGTTATATGTGTATGTAGCTCTGTGTTGTGTTATATGTATGTTGTGTAGCTCTGTTTTGTGTTATATGTTGTGTATGTAGCTCTGTGTTGTGTTATATGTTGTGTGTAGCTCTGTGTTGTGTTATATGTTGTGTGTAGCTCTGTGTTGTGTTATATGATTGTTTGTGTAGCTCTGTTGTTGTGTTATATGTTGTTGTAGCTCTGTGTTGTGTTATATGTTGTGTGTAGCTCTGTGTTGTGTTATAGGATGTGTGTAGCTCTGTGTTGTGTTATATGTTGTGTAGCTCTGTTTTGTGTTATATGTTGTTGTTGTGTATAGCTTGTTGTATGTTGTGTTATATTGTGTCATGTTTGTGTTACTGTCTGTGTCATGTGTTATTGTTGTTATATGTTGTTTTATGTGCACCAGGGTTCGTGAAACTTGAAACGTTGACTTGACTTGTTTGACTTGACTTGACTTGACTTGACTTGACTTGACTTGACACTTGACCTTGACTGACCTGACCTGACCTGACCTGACCTGACCTGACTGACCTGACTTGACTTGACTGACTTGACTTGACTTGACTTGACTGACCTGACTTACTTGACTTACTTGACTTGACTTGACTTGACTTGACTTGCCTTGACTTACTTGACTTACTTGACTTGACTTGACTTGACTTGACTGACTTGACTTGACTTGACTTGACTTGACTTGACTTGACTTGACTTGACTTGACTTGACCTGACTTGACTTGACTTGACTTACTTGACTTACTTGACTTGACTTGACTTACTTGACTTGACTTACTTGACTTGACTTGACTTGACTTGACTTGACTTGACTTGACTTGACTTGACTGACTTGACTTGACTTGACTGACCTTGACTTACTGACCTTGACTGACCTGACTTGACTTGACTTACTGACCTTGACCTGACCTGACCTTGACCTGACCTGACTTGACTTGACTTGACTTGACTGACCTGACCTGACTTGACTTGACTTACTTGACCTGACTTGACTTGACTTGACTGACCTGACTTGACTGACTTGACTGACCTTGACTTGACTTGACTTGACTGACCTGACTTACTGACTGACTTGACTGACTTGACTGACTTGACTTGACTTACTTGACCTGACTTGACTTGACTTGACTTGACTGACCTGACTGACTACTTGACTTGACTTGACTTGACTTACTTGACTTGACTTACTTGACTTACTGACCTGACTTGACTTGACTTACTTGACTTACTTGACTTACTTGACTTACTTGACTTGACTTGACTTACTTGACTTACTTGACCTTACTTGACCTGACCTGACCTGACTGACCTGACTGACCTGACTTGACTTGACTTACTTGACTTACTGACCTGACTGACCTGACTGACGTACTGACTTAAGGGACTTGACTTGACTTGACTTGACTTGACTTGACTTGACTTACTTGACTTGACTTGACTTGACTTGACTTACTTGACTTACTTGACTTACTTGACCTGACTTGACTTGACTTGACTTACTTGACTTACTTGACTTACTTGACTGACTTGACTTGACTTACTTGACCTGACCTTGACTTGACTTACTTGACTGACCTTGACTTGACTTACTTGACTTACTGACCTGACTTGACTGACTTGACTTGACTGACTTACTTACTTGACTTACTTGACTTGACTTGACTTGACTTGACATGACTGACTGACTTACTGACCTTGACTTGACTTGACTTGACTTGACTTGACTTGACTTGACTTGACTTGACTTGACCTGACTTACTGACCTGACTTGACTTGACTTGACTTACTTGACTTACTTGACTTGACTTACCTGACTTGACTTGACTTGACTTGACTTACTTGACTTACTTGACTTGACTTGACTTGACTTGACTTGACTTGACTTGACTTGACTTGACTTGACTTGACTTGACTTACTTGACTTGACTTGACTTGACTTGACTTGACTTGACTTGACTGACCTGACCTGACCTGACCTGACTTGACTTGACATGAATTGACATACTTGACCTGATCTGACCTGACCTGGCCTGACCTGACTTACTGACTGACCTGACTTGACCTGACTGACTTGACTTGACTTGACTTGACCTGACCTGACCTGACTTACTTGACTTACTTGACTTACTGACCTGACTTGACTTGACTTACTTGACTTACTTGACCTTGACCTGACTTGACTTGACTTGACCTTGACCTGACCTGACCTGACCTGACCTGACCTGACTTGACTTACTTAACTTGACTTAGTTGACTTGCTTGCCTTGATTTGATTTGATTTGACTTGACTTGACTTAAGCATAACATCTGTTTTATCACTATTAAGGCAGAGAAGTGAGTTCACCGTTGTAGAGGACACCGTTGTTATCCAGTGCTGAAATCCCGAGCTGTTTATCACGTTGGTATTTTGCGTGACGTCTTAGTGACTACCTTTTGTTTTCTCATATTTATTTATTTATTTATTTATTACAGAATCCATGGCTAGTTAGCGGGTATTGACTTCCGGCAGACTCCGGTTTCCTCCGCGGCAGCGTCGTTTGGACCACGAATTAAATGCAGGTGGAGTTAACGTTAGCGTTTAACGTTAACGGCTTTTTGCGTGTTTAGGGCGTTAAGTTTCCCGGGGTCTTACTGACGTTACACGATCACGGCGAGAGAAAATCAGGCGGCGCAGAAGAGACGAGAAATCCAACAATTAACCCCCGAGAGCCACAATGACCTTTTTAATTAGCGAGCCGATTGAGTGGAGAATTCGTCCTTATCACCGTCTCCTGAGATCAGGGGTTTTGTATCTTTGCAGACGATTCGTCCCGCGTTGGTGCGAATCGTGATCTTTCGCAGGATGTCGGAAATAAATAAAGTGCAAGATTAATTAATGCATTATGAGGCACGGTGGTTTAGTGGTTAGCACGTTCGCCTCACACCGCCAAGGTCCTGGTTCGAATCCCGTCTTGGACATGTGTGTGTGGAGTTTGTGCATGTTCTCCCCGTGTCTCAGGGGGTTTTTCTCCGGGTTCTCCGGTTTCCTCCACCAATCCAAAAACATGCACGGTAGGTTGATTGGCACCTTGGAAAATTATCCCTAGTGTATGAATGTGTGTGTGTGTTTGTGTGTGTGTGTGTGTGTGTGTGTGTGTGTGTGTGTGTGTGTGTGTGTGTGTGTGTGTGTGTGTGTGTGATGTGTTGGCATTCCATCCAGGGTGTATCCTGCCTTAATGCCCATAGACGCCTGAGATAGACACAGACTCCCCGTGACCCGAGGGAATCGGATAAAGCGGTAGAAGATGAATGGATGAATGAATTAATGCATTATTTCATTAATTTGGGAAATAAATAAATATATATATATATATATATATATAGATATATATATATATATAACAGAATATAACATATAAACATATAATATATATATATATGTATTATATATATATATATATATATATATATATATATATATATATCTATATAACTTTTTGATCACTTCCCGCAGGGCGAGTCGATTCAGTGTCGATTCAGTGAGTCGCTTCAGATCACAGCGGGATCGCTTTTGTTCACAGTTAAGTTTAAGATCCTCCCCGAGATGGAAAAACGCCCCGGGGTGCCGTTCAGTCAGCCGGATTAGAAGCTGTACATGTGTAAGCACTGCAGGAAAGTGATGTCTAGAGACACTAAATACTCAATACAGATTCCTGATTCAGTACAGAAGCCAAACGCAATCACCAATAAGTACATGAAAAATGCTTTTTATGAACGAATATATATATATATATATATATATATATATATAATATATATATATGTATATATATATATATATATATATGTATGTGTATATATTTGTATCTGACATGGGATGAGGAAGAACCCGTGGAGGAACCAAATGGTGGGTCTCATCTTCAACACCGAACATTTATTCATCTTCTAACGCTTTATATCCGATCTTCCCTCTCACGGGTCACGGGGAGTCTGTGTCTATCTCAGGCGTCTATGGGCATTAAGGCAGGATACACCCTGGGTGGAATGCCAACCCATCACAACACACACACACACACACACACACACCACACACCACACACACACACACACACATTCACAAAATAGGGAAAAATTTTGCAAGGTGCCAATCAACCTACCGTGCATGTTTTTGGACCGGGGGAGGAAAACCGGAGAACCCGGAGAAAAAACCCCTAAGGCACGGGGAGAACATGCACAAACTCCCACACACACATGGCCGAGACGGGAATCGAACCCGGACCCTGGCGGTGTGAGGCGGAACGTGCTAACCGCTAAACCACCGTGCCCCCCCAAACATCCATAAAAAACATCAAACACAATAATAATAAAATTCTTTATTTTATATAGCGCCTTTAAAAGAACATCTCAAACGCGCTTTCCATCCAAAGAAATATAAAATGACAAATAAAAATTCATTAATAACAAATAATACTAAAAACTAACCAGAAACACAGAAAAAAATATACAGGATAATAATAATAATAAAAATCTAATAAATAACAATAATAACTAATAAACATCACATAAAAGCTACCCTGATAAAGTGAGTTTTAAAGGCTGATTTCAAAACAGTAAAAGTCTCGGCCCTGTTTGATCTTAATGGCAACACAATTCCGCAACACAATTCCGCAACACAATTCCGCAACACAATTCTCAAACACAATTCCGCAACACAATTCCGCAACCACAACACAATTCCACAACCGCACAGAATTCCGCAACACAATTGCAACACATTCCGCAACACAATTCCGCAACACAATTCCACAACACAATCCCCCAACACAATTCCACAACACAATTCCACAACACAATCCCCCAACACAATTCCACAACACAATTCCACAACACAATCCCCCAACACAATTCCACAACACAATTCCACAACACAATCCCCCAACACAATTCCACAACACAATTCCACAACACAATCCCCCAACACAATTCCACAACACAATTCCACAACACAATCCCCCAACACAATTCCACAACACAATTCCACAACACAATCCCCCAACACAATTCCACAACACAATTCCACAACACAATCCCCCAACACAATTCCACAACACAATTCCACAACACAATCCCCCAACACAATTCCACAACACAATTCCACAACACAATCCCCCAACACAATTCCACAACACAATTCCACAACACAATTCCACAACACAATTCCGCAACACAATTCCCCAACACAATTCCGCAACACAATTCCGCAACACAATTCCGAACACAATTCCCCAACACAATTCCACAACACAATTCCACAACACAATTCCACAACACAATTCCACAACACAATTCCGCAACAGAATTCCACAACACAATTCTGCAACACATTCCGCAACACAATTCCGCAACACAATTCTCCAACACAATTCAATTCCGCAACACAATTCCGCAACACCGCAACACAATTCTCAACACAATTCCGCAACACAATTCCCAACACAATTCCGCAACACAATTCCGCAACACAATTCTGCAACACAATTCCGCAACACAATTCTCAAACACAATTCTCAACACAATTGCAACACAATTCCGCAACACAAACACAATTCAATTCCGCAACACAATTCCACAACACAATTCACAACACAATTCCCGAACACAATTCCACAACACAATTCCGCAACCACAACACAATTCCGCCACCACAACACAATTCCGCAACACAATTCCCAACACAATTCCAACACAATTCCGCAACACAATTCCGCAACACAAATCCACAACACAATTCCCCAACACAATTCCACAAAACCATCCTCAATTCCACAACACAATTCCACAACACAATTCCACAACACAATTCCACAACACAATTCCGCAACACCGCCACAACACAATTCCACAACACAATTCCACAACACAATTCCACAACACAATCCCCCAACACAATTCCACAACACAATTCCGCAACACAATTCCGCAACACACAACACAATTCCGAATTCCTCAAACACAATTCTCAACACAATTCCACAACCACAACACAATTCAAACACAACACAATCCAACACAATTCCCAACACAATTCCACAACACACAACACAATTCCGAACACAATTCCACAACACAATTCCGCAACACAATTCCCAACACAATTCCATTCCGCAACACAATTCCGCAACACACAACACAATTCCGCAACACAATTCCCCAACACAATTCCGCAACACCGCAACACAATTCCGCAACACAATTCTCCAACACAATTCCCGAACACAAACACAATTCCGCAACACAAATCCACAACACAATTCCACAACACAATTCCGAACACAATTCCACAACACAACATTCCATTCTCCAACACAATTCCACAAACACAATTCCGCAACACAATTCCGCAACACAATTCCACAACACAATTCCACAACACAATTCCGCAACACAATTCCACAACACAATTCCACAACACAATCCCCCAACACAATTCCACAACACAATTCCACAACACAATCCCCCAACACAATTCCACAACACAATTCCACAACACAATCCCCCAACACAATTCCACAACACAATTCCACAACACAATCCCCCAACACAATTCCACAACACAATTCCACAACACAATTCCACAACACAATTCCGACCACAACACAATTCCGCAACACAATTCTGCAACACAATTCCGCAACACAATTCCCAACACAATTCCGCAACACAAATCCACAACACAATTCCCCAACACAATTCCACAAAACCATCCTCAATTCCACAACACAATTCCACAACACAATCCCCCAACACAATTCCACAACACAATTCCACAACACAATCCCCCAACACAATTCCACAACACAATTCCACAACACAATCCCCCAACACAATTCCACAACACAATTCCACAACACAATCCCCCAACACAATTCCACAACACAATTCCACAACACAATTCCACAACACAATTCCAAACACAATTCCACAAACACAATTCCGCAACACAATTCCACAACAACATTCCGCAACACAATTCCGCAACACAATTTCCGCAACACAATTCCACAACACAATCCCCCAACACAATTCCACAACACAATTCCACAACACAATCCCCCAACACAATTCCACAACACAATTCCACAACACAATCCCCCAACACAATTCCACAACACAATTCCACAACACAATCCCCCAACACAATTCCACAACACAATTCCACAACACAATCCCCCAACACAATTCCACAACACAATTCCCCAACACAACACAATCCTCCAAACAATTCAAACAATTCCGCAACACAATTCCGCAACAAACAATTCTGCAACACAATTCCGCAACACAATTCCGCAACCAATTCGTTCCAACACAATTCCGCAACACAATTCCGCAACACAATTCAATTCGCAACACAAATCCACAACACAATTCCGCAACACAATTCCGCAACACAATTCTCCAACACAATTCTCCAACACAATTCCGCACACAATTCCACAACACAATTTCCGCAAAAACAACACAATTCCGAACACAACACAATTGCAACACAATTCCGCAACACAATTCCGCAAACCCAAAATCCACAACACAATTCCGAACAACACAATTCCGCAACACAATTGCAACACAATTCCGCAACACAATTCCACAACACAATTCCGCAACACAATTCCGCAACACAATTCCATTCCGCAACACAATTCCACAACACAATCACAACACAATTCCACAACACAATTCCGCAACACAATTCCCAACACAATTCCACAACACAATTCAACACAATTCCGCAACACAATTCCATTCTCAACACAATTCAAACACAATTCTCAACACAATTCCACAACACAATTCAACACAACACAATTCCGCAACACAACAACACAATTCCGCAAAACACAATTCCGCACACAATTCCACAACACAATTCACAACAACACAATTCCACAACACAATTCCGCCCCCAACACAATTGCAAACCACAACACAATTCCACAACACAATTCCACAACACAATTCCGCAACACAATTCCGCAACACAATTCCGCAACACAATTCCACAACACAATTCCCAAACACAATTCCGCAACACAATTCCACAACACAATCCCCCAACACAATTCCACAACACAATTCCCCAACACAATTCCGCAACACAATTCCGCAACACAATTCCACAACACATTCCGCAACACAATTCCGCAACACAATTCCACAACACAATTCCGCAACACAATTCTCAACACAACAATTCCACAACACAATTCCCGAACAAAACACAATTCCACAAACAACACCATTTCAATTTTCACAACCACAATTCCCACAACACAATTCCGCAACACAATTCCCAACACAATTCCGCAACACAACACAATTCAAACACAATTCCGCAACACAATTCCACAACACAATTCCACAACACAATCCCCCAACACAATTCCACAACACAATCCACAACACAATCCCCCAACACAATTCCACAACACAATTCCCAACACAATTCCCGAACACAATTCCCAACACAATTCTCAAACAAACACAATTCCGCAACACAATTCCGCAACACAATTCTCAAACACAATTCTCAAACACAATTCCCAAACACAATTCCCAAACACAATTCCCAAACACAATTCCCAAACACAATTCCAACACAATTCAACACAATTCTCAAACACAATTCTCAAACACAATTCTCAAACACAATTCTCCAACACAATTCTCCAACACAATTCCCCAACACAATTCTCAAACACAATTCCGCAACACAATTCAACACAATTCTCAAACACAATTCCACAAAATCATCCTCAATTCCACAACACAATTCCCAGATGTAAGGAGCACGGTGGTTTAATGATTAGCACGTTCGCCTCACACCGACAGGGTCCGGGTTCGATTCCCGTCTCGGCCATGTGTGTGTGTGGAGTTTGTGCATGTTCTCCCCGTGTCCTCAGGGGGTTTTTTCTCCGGGTTCTCTCCGGTTTCCTCCCCCGGTCCAAAAACATGCACGGTAGGTTGATTGGCACCTTGGAAAAAATTGTCCCTAGTGTATGAATGTGGTGTGTGTGTGTGTGTGTGTGTGTGTGTGTGTGTGTGTGTGTGTGTGTGTTGTGTGTGATGGATGGGTTGGCATTCCATCCAGGGTGTATCCTGCCTTAACGCCCATAGACGCCTGAGATAGACACAGACTCCCCATGACCCGAGGGAAGATCGGATAAAGCGCTAGAAGATGAATGAATGAATGAATGAATTCCCAGATGTTAAGGAAAATGATGTATTGGAGTGTAAAAAGCTGAGTTAAGTAAAAAGGGTGCAGTGTCATGTACGGCCTCACAGCTCAGCATTAAAAAGCACTAGGAGTCGATGTAATGCATGATGTAATGCATTGTTTTTAACCTTGAAACCCCAATAAGAAAAACAGTAATCGATGGATGAAAAAAAAAAAAAAAAGAAAAGAAAAGAACGTATCACTTTTTCATCGACTGAAAAAAGACGTCAGCGTGGGGGCGGAGTCTCGTAATGAGACGAAACATTTCCACCCAAAAAAAATCATCCCCAGTTTCATTATCGGGGATTGAAACGCCAAAGTAGGTGTTTTTTGAAGGTTATTTTAAGGTTTGTATGGGAACCAATAAGCATAACCAGTGTTTTAACACTGGGAATAATGGGACAATGGGGTCGTCGAGGAGCTGTCGAGGTGCTGAAATCCGGAGATGTTAGGTGGTCCGGATTCATGTTCTCCAGGTGCTCGGGTCACGGGAGACGAAGGACGAGGACGTACATGGAAAAGGCAGCCTCTCCACGTGTTCAGTATGCGTTTATATGACGTGATGACACTCCACTCTCGCCCAATCAGAGAAAGAACAAACCCGGGGAAAAAGACTCTTTCTCCGGGCGATGTGATCTTCATAATAAAACGTGGCGACGGATCCGGGATTGAAAGCGCAGCGCCGTCGTCCTCGGAATACCAACGACCCGAAATGTCAGGATGTTTCATCACGGCATTAAAACAGCTTTAAAGGTGACGCATAGTTCAAGGAATGAGTAAATGCCATTCTCCGTAAGACAGATAGCATCTTTCCTTTTTTCCCAGGCTGACTCGAGAAACACACTTTGGGAAGATCACCTTCTCCATCAGCGCTGCGTTTAAAATAAACCCTGGGCGGGACGACGCCTCGCTCGCTCGCCGCTTTTGTCTTCGCTCCATCCTCGTAGCAGGGGCTGTTTAACATTCCGCCCAGGAAGCCAACGCCATTAGGTTTCTCTCAGGCAGTGATGGAGGGCGGGGGGGGGGAGAGGGGGGGATTCCTTTTTAAACAGCATCGATTATTATTTACACAGCGATCTCAATTTATTGTTTTTACTTTGTTTTTTATTTTAAAAAAGGTTTAAAAAATAATCTTATGCAAGTCAAATCCCATATTCAAATTTTTCCTTATATATTATATGTTATATATTTGACATTTATTCATTCATTCATTCATCTTCTAGCGCTTTATCCGATCTTCGATCTCTCGGGTCACGGGGAGCCTGTGCCCATCTCAGGCGTCCATGGGCATCAAGGCAGGATACACCCTGGATGGAATGCCAACCCATCACAGGACACACACACACACACACACACACACACACACACACACATTCATACACTAGGGACAATTTTCCAAGGTGCCAATCAACCTACCGTGCATGTTTTTGGACCGGGGGAGGAAACCGGAGAACCCGGAGAAAAAACCCCCTGAGACACGGGGAGAACATGCACAAACTCCACACACACATGGCCGAGACGGGAATCGAACCCGGACCCTGGCGGTGTGAGGCGAACGTGCTAACCACTACGCCACCGTGCCCCCTATTTGACATTTATTTGTTTATTTATTTATCTACTGATTTTTTTTTACATAGAATTTGACAATATAGTAATATTTATATATATATATATATATATATATATATATATATATATATATATATAATTTAGCATTTATTTTACTAATTAATTATTACAATGATAAAATACATTTTTATGAATATAAAAATAACACTTAAATTAATAATGCAGTTAAAAACATATATCATAAAAAATGTAGAAAATGAATAGGAAAAATAATTTAAAAATTAATTATGTTAAGAATTGAACATTATTTAAATACTTTAGTGACCAAAAACAAAAAAACTTCACCCATATGCCGGATAAAATCTTTTTATTTTATTTTTTTATTCCAAAAAACAGTCCAATAAAATAACAACAACAGAAATAATACTGGCCATTAAAATATTCGCATCGTTTTTGGGGTTTTTTTTGCCTGTTTTAGTGAAAATGCCTCTGAGTAATTACCTCTGTGACCTCTGACCCCGGCGTCTGACAGATCCCGACACAACATACTGCCTGTTTTAAATATAGAACAGTGACATTGTGGAACATTCTAAACAACAATAACGCGTTAAAGCAATAACTCGAGTTCTCCTGCTGTAGAGGAAGCACAAATAAATAAATAAATAAATAAATAAATAAATAAGAATCAATATGCACATAAATTTCATTTCATCGATTGTGATCCATTCCATTATTCAGTACATCAACATGAGAATAAACGACTTTATACAGAGAAAAACAGAAAGATGGAGGGATTTTACATACAGTAAATGTAAACATACATGTGGATAGACAGACAGATAGATAGACAGACAGACAGATAGACAGACAGATAGATAGATAGATAGATAGATAGATAGATAGATAGATAGATAGATAGATAGATAGATAGATAGATAGATGGGTGAATGGATGGATGGATGGATGGATGGATGGATGGATGGACAGACAGACAGACAGACAGACAGACAGACAGGCAGGCAGGCAGGCAGGCAGGCAGACAGACAGATAGATGACAGATATATGGACAGATGGACGTACGTACGTACAGACGGACGGACAGACAGACAGACAGACAGACAGACATATGGATGGATTTTACATACAGTAAATGTAAACAGGACATGTGGAAGGATAGATAGATAGATAGATAGATAGATAGATAGATAGATAGATAGATAGATAGATAGATAGATAGATAGATAGATAGATAGATAGATAGATAGATAGATAGATAGATAGATAGATGGATGGATGGATGGATGGATGAATGGATAGACAGACAGACAGACAGGCAGGCAGGCAGACAGACAGATAGATGACAGATGGATGGACAGATGGACGTACGTACGTACAGACGGACGGACAGACAGACAGACAGACAGATAGATGGATGGATTTTACATACAGTAAATGTAAACAGGACATGTGGAAGGATAGATAGATAGATAGATAGATAGATAGATAGATACATAGATAGATAGATAGATAGATAGATGGATGGATGGATGGATGGATGGATGGATGGATGGATGGATGGATGGATGGATGGATGGATGGACAGGCAGGCAGGCAGACAGATAGATGATGGACGGACGGACAGACGGAGAGACAGATAGATAGATAGATAGATAGATAGATGATGGTTGGAGAGATGGGTTGATAGATAGATAAATAGATGGATATGTTTAGATGCAGTATATAATGTTGTGTTATATATCAGTTGTTCACTATATAAGACTGATTGTATATTATTTGTTTGTAGATTGGCAGCACTCTATTTAATCTCTCTCTCTCCCTCTCTCTCTCTCTCTCGTCTCCATCTCTCTCTCCTCTCTCTCTCTCTCTCTCTCTCTCGTTCTTTCTTTGTTTATTTTCACTGTGCATATGTGTCTCTCTAAACGACACGCATAATAAACGCCTGTCTTTCTCCCACTGAGCGGAGACCGAACGTGATGATGTAATTTTATCCACAGCCATTGTTTTCGACGCGACGGGACGCGACACGCTTTTACACACTGTCTATTTAGAAACGTGTGAGTGTGTGTGTGTGTGTGTGTGTGTGTGTGTGTGTGTGTGTGTGTGTGTTTTTATCCCGTGTGGGTGTTTGTTTTTGGCAGATTTAACATTCGTTATGTCCTTGTACATGGAGCAGTGTGACATTGCATGAAACAAAGGAGTCGGTGATTCAGGTTGGATTATACGCCCCTTTCAGGATTGAAGGGAGACAGCTTTTATTTTCCTTAAATTTATATATATATATATTTTTTACAAATAGAAAATAAATAAATAAATAAATAAAATATATAAAAAATATATAATATAAATAATATATATTAAAAAATAATATCATTCATTCATTCATCTTCTAGCGCGCTTTATCCCATCTTCCCTCGGGTCACGGGGAGTCTGTGTCTATCTCAGGCGTCTATGGGCATTAAGGCAGGATACACCCTGGATGGAATTCCAACCCATCACACACACACACACACACACACACACCACACACACACACACACACACACACACACATTCATACACTAGGGACAATTTTCCAAGGTGCCAATCAACCTACCGTGCATGTTTTTTGGACCGGGGGAGGAAACTGGAGAACCCGGAGAAAAAAAACCCTGAGGCACGGGGAGAACATGCACAAACTCCACACACACATGGCCGAGACGGGAATCGAACCCGGACCCTGGTGGTGTGAGAGGCGAACGTGCTAACCACTAAACCACCGTAGCCCCCTAAAATAATATCAATAAATAATAATAATAATAAAAAAAAAAAATATATATATATATACATATATATATATAATATATAAAACCAATTAATCGATTCATTAATTGAATTATTTATCGCTCTGATACTTCAATAACAGTTTAATAATAAAAATACATTTTTTAATCCATTTTGTACACACTGTCCTCGTGGTTATGGTGAATTGTTCCACCTCGTAAGTTTTTTTTTCTCTTTTCTCCGTCAAACACAATTATGGGAGTGACTGGAACATGACGAGGTAATTACAGCCTTCTTCTGCAGTCGCCCCGGACGCTTACACCTCGTACTGTAAAAGGTCAGCCTTGTCAGTGTAGGCGGTTCAACACGAGGACAGCGACGATTATTTTACACTAAATGTTGCTCTCGTGCGACGGCGGGATTTCCGTCCGTGCCGCCGGACAGCGCGATCAAATGCCACTTTATTTATTTACTTTATTTAAATTATTTATTGGGGGCACGGTGGTTTAGTGATTATCACGTGTGTGTGTGTGTATATTAACAGTGTGTGTTTGTATTAGCAGTGTGTTCGTGTGTCTGTGTGTGTGTGTATTATCAGTGTGTTCGTGTGTGTGTGTGTGTGTGTGTGTGTGTGTGTGTGTGTGTGTGTGTGTGTGTGTGTGTTAGCTGTAGTTGCCATCAGATGAAACTCTTTGATTTCACAATACACTTTACAAACAAATGTTAGTAAATAGTTCAAATGTCATATAAGAGTGATTATAATAAATAATATATTGTTTTTCCTCCATGTCTGTTTATTTCATCTTATTTAACTGGAAATATAACAACTTATTTATTTATGCTGGGAATGATTTGATTGCTGCCACCGAGTGTGCATGTAGTGCAGTACCGGTAAGCAGCCACACGGGGCGCTGTGCTAATAATGTGTTAACAAGTGACCTTGTATAATTAGTTATAATTGATCTTAAAGACGCGGTGACGCAACGTGTTTATTCCTCACGTGTTAAAGACAACAATGAGGTATGTGTTTATTCTTTTTGTAATTGTTTGCGGTTTGTTGTTGTTTTTATGCTAATGTACAATTATCCAAGTGTCCTCACGTGTTGATGTGCATTTTATTTGTTTGTTTTGTTTGTTTTCGAGGGTAAATTTAAGTTGTATGCATTTTCTTTCATAGTTCTGACCGGCATTGTTTACATACCGGAGTAAACAAATGTCCAAATAAATGTCAGTTATAGCAAGAACAACATGAACCGTTTTTCAACTCAAGTTATATTAGCTGTGTGTGTGTGTGTGTGTGTAGGTGTGTGGTGTAGATGTGTGTGTGTGTGTGTGTGGTGTGTGTGTGTGTGTAGTGTGTGTGTGTGTGTGTGTGTGTGTGTGTGTGTGTAGTGTGTGTGTGTGTGTGTGTAGTGTAGGTGTGTGGTGTGTGTGTGTGTGTGTGTGTGTGTTAGCAATGTGTGTGTGTGTAGTGTGTGTATTAGCAATGTGGTGTGTGTGTGTATTAGCTGTGTAGCAATGTGGTAGTGTGTGTATTAGCAATGTGGTAGTGTGTGTATTAGCAATGTGGTAGTGTGTGTGTAGCTGTAGCTGTGTATTGTGTATTGTGTGTAGTGTGTGTAGCAGTGTAGTCAGTGTGTGTGTGTGTGTGTGTATTGCATGTGAGCTGTGTGTGTTAGCAGTGTAGTGTGTTAGCAATGTGGCAGTGTGTGTATTAGCAGTGTGTGTAGAATTGGTGTGTGTGTGTGTGTGTGTGTGTGTGTGTGTGTGTGTTAGCAATGTGGCACCTTGTGTGTATTAGCAGTGTGTCAGTGTGTGTGTGTGTATGTATTAGCAGCGTGTGTGTTGCAATGTGGCATTGTGTCAGTGTGTGTATTAGCAGTGCTGTGTGTGTGTGTGTGTGTTAGCAGTGTGTCAGTGTGTGTGCTGTGTGTGTGTATTAGCTGTGTGTGTGTGTGTGTGTGTGTGTGTGTGTGTGTGTGTGTGTGTGTGTGTGTGTTAACTCTTACACATTAGACTGATGTATATAAATGATACAGTACATGTGGGTGTGGATTTAGTGTATAAAATATTATATCTAATTATACAGTACATGTTGGGATTTAGTGTATAAAATACTGTGCTGTATAACTTTATATATATATATATATTTATATATATATATATATATATATATATATATATATATATATATATATATATATATATATATATATCCTATATATATATATATATATCCCCTACACACGTGTATGTGTGTGTGTGTATGTATGTATATATATATATATATCTATATATATATATATATATATATATATATATATATATATATATATATATACACGTGTATGGACCCTATATAGTGTATATATCTATGTGTGTATGTATCATATATTGTATATATATATAATATATAATATATATATATATCGATATATATATATATATATATCAATATGTATATATATATATTATTATATATATATAATATATATATATATATATATATATATATATATATATATATATATATATATATATAAACCCTATATATTTTTGGATTATATTTATGGATTCCATTTAAGTGAAAATGAAGCATTTGCAATGAAGGTGGAATTTCACAAATTTTAATTAAAAGCGCAGAATTTCGTAAAAGCGCGTTTGTGACCTTCTAAAGATAAACATGGCCCCCCCCCCCCCCCCCGCCAAACCCCCACCCCCCCCCCCCCCCCTTTCGGTCTTTTTGACATCTTGCCCTCGCCCGTCTCCCTCCCTCCACCCCCCCCATCCCCCCCTATAGTACCGATGGAGGAATGATGGAAGACATGATGGAGAGCAGGAGTAGAACACACATTCATCACCCCTTAAATAACATCTCTCACAAACACCACTTTACAAGTCTGACATAACAGAATGAATGGGTTCCCAGGCTTTTAGTGCCCCCTAGTGGCGCTTTACAGTAGTGCCATCACTCGTTCCTTCATTTTATTATTTTTTTACATCGACTGATTTATTATTTACATGAAACGTGTGGGATTACACCATACTATAGAAGAATATGTTTTAATATACTTATAAACCCCGCCCCCTTTGTGTTTAACGCTTGCTTTATGTTGCACCAAGAATACTGGATTCTGATTGGCCAGAAAGTGTTGAGTAATTTTCCATAAAGATGTCTGCAGTATTTCAATTAAATTAACTAGTTTCCTGCGGAAATTGCTTTGGGCTTTTATTTGTTGTTGTTGTTGTTGTGATTGTTTTTTTTTAATATATCTAAATATTGCATATAACCGGTTTGGGAAATGATATCATTGATAATCACATTATATCATATTTCATATTCATATTGGAGTTATATCAAGGTTTGGGTGGCAATTTGTTTAACATTAATTATTTATTTGTTTTTTATTATGGGATTATTATTAGTAGTAGTAGTATTATGTGATTTGAACCATTGCTAAACAGCTCCCCCTCTCCCCCTGCTGGTACTTTGTATTCTTTCATTTTTAACGGAGACTTTTTCAGCCACATTCTTCTGTAGTGTTCTCCAACACACACACACACACACACACACACACACACACACACACACACACACACACACACACACACACACACACACACACACACACACACACACACACACAGGCTTTCTTTTTTGAATATTTATTTTTAAATGGTTTATTCGGACAGAAAGCAGCCGCTGTGTCCCTTTTTTTTCTCGCCAAGAACAATGTTTATCATGAGACGAGGGAATTGTTTATTATTGTCTGCTAACCTTCAGCCGTCTTTCACTTCGTCTAGTGACACAAACACACCTTCGTTTTCATAAAATCATGGCACAGTTTGTAAATGCAGCAAGGCCTGGAGTCACACACACACACACACACACACACACAGAGTCTGTAATATAATTAAGAATCCGTTTAACGAAGTCAAACGATTGATGGATTATTAGAGAAAGACGAGGCGGGAGAGGTGGAGGTAAAAAAAGGGGATGAGCTTCAGTCCCTGGAATAAAAGTAGTGTGTTTGGAGGTGTGACGAAAAGCACAGAGAAGGAAGGGGAGGAAAAGAGGAAGGGTTCGGATCAGGGAATTAATTCATTGTTTGAGTATCTTGGCTGGAACAGTATTATTTATGCATGTATTTATTTATGTGTTTATGTATTTATTTATTTATTTATTTATTTAACCCACAATCTAAATGGAAATAGTAATTTGGTATATTTCAAATGCATCTCTCTTCAATTCAACCATAAATGAATTCACAATAATAAATAAATAATAATAATAATAATAAATAATAATAATAATAATAATAATTATCCTTTTATTTGCTTATTTGTTTGAACTACAGCACTGTGTGTGTGTGTGTGTGTGTGTGTGTGTGTGTGTGTGTGTGTGTGTGTGTGTGTGTTGTGTGTATCTGTACCAGCAGTGTATCTGTAGTGTATTAGCTGTGTGTGTGTGTGTGTGTGTGTGTGTGTGTGTGTGTGCGCGTGTGTGCGCGTGTGTGCGCGTGTGCGCGCGTGTGCGTGCATCACCAGGCCTCATTAAGGGCAGCACTTTCAGCTGGTTGGTTGGCGAGGGCGACCGTATCCAAGTGGCGTTGCCATAGTAACAAGCGTACCTCTGTCAAATCAGCGCTGGAAAGAAACTGAGAGACGGAGAGATACAGACAGAGGCACTCGTGAAGAGAGAGAGAGGGAGAGGGGGAGAGGGGGGTGGGGGTCAGACAGGCACTCAGATAGAGAGAGGGAGATGGAGAGAGATAGAGACACTCGGAGAGATCAGAAAAGATGGAGAGGAACAGAGATGGAGGGGTTCAGACACTCAGAGAGAGAGAGAGAGAGAGAGGAGAGGAGAGAAAGAGAGAGAGAGAGAGAGAGAGAGATCAGATACGACACCAGTCCATTCATACAGCCAGTCTTCAACCAATTTACTCTCAAAAAACACACACACACACACACACACACACACACACACACACACACACACACACACACACACACACACAACACACCTCCTGCTGGTACAACACTTACACACTGCTAACACACACACACACCTAAACACACACACACACACACACACACACACACACACACACACAGCACTAACACACACAACAGACACTCTGCTGGTACACACTTACACACTGCTAACACACACACACACACACACACACACACACACACACACACACAGCTAATGCAGACACACTCCACTCCACTACATACACACACATACGCGTACACACACATGCGCACACACACAGCAGACACTGCTGGTACACACACACACACACACACACACACACACACACGTTCGCTCTAACACTCTCACACACAACTAACACATACACATGCATCACTAATAACTCATTCACTACTGATATACATGCTACTTACACACACACACACACACACACACACACACACACAACAGACACTCTGCTGGTACACACTTACACACTGCTAATACATACACACACACACACGCACTAACACACACAACAGACACTCTGCTGGTACACACTTACACACTGCTAACACACACACACACACACACACACACACACACACACAGCTAATGCATACGCGTGCACACACATGCGCACACACACAGCAGACACTGCTGGTACACACACACACACACACGTTCGCTCTAACACTCTCACACACAACTAACACATACACACACATCACTAATAACTCATTCACTACTAATATACATGCTACTTACACCCCACACACACCCACACACACACACACACACACACACACACAGTAAAGTCCTCAGTGTTTATAATCCGCACTTTGCACTGTGTTTTTATTATATGCATATTCATTTCTCGGTGTGTAATGAAACAGGAAGTCATTACCTCCACAGGAAGTGATGCGGAGCGTGTTATAAAGCCGCAGTGACGCGTTAACGCCGCGGCGAACGCGACACAAAGCCGAATGTAAAAACCACTCATCAGTTATTAAACAGTTTTCTTTCCTCCTGCGCTGTTTAATAAGTCGTATAAAAGCGCTGAATTATACCGAGACGTTTTTGGTGACGACGTGCATGAATGAAATCCCGCCTCATTTGGAAGTCACTTCGCTTAAAAGCTTTTGCCAAATGGATAAATGTAAATGTGCCAGCAGAGCATTGTGGGTAATGACATTTCCTCTGCAGTCGAATGTTTTTCTGCCTTTTCCAGGCGAGGAGTTCGACTCAAGATAACGTTTAAAGAAGTCCAAGTGAAAGATCAATGAACGAACGACTCGTAATAAGAGTCAAGAGACTCGAATCAGTTATAGTGCACTGGGAGTCACGTGGCAAATGAACGAATGACTCATCATAGAGTCAGGAGACTCTATTCTGTTTCCTGCACTATGCACTGGGAGTCACGTGGCAAATGGACGAACGACTCATATTAAAGAGTCAGGAGACTCTATTCTGCTTCCTGCACTTTGCACTGGGAGTCATGTGGCAAATGAACGAACGAGCGATTCATAATGAGAGTTGAAAGACTCCATTCTGTTTCCTGTACAGTGCACTGGGAGTCACGTGGCAAATGAACGAACGACTCATAATAAAAGAGTCAAGATACTCGATTCTGTTTCCTGTGCAATGCACTGGGAGTCACGTTGCAAATGAACGAACGACTCATAATAAAAGAGTCAAGATACTCGATTCTGTTTCCTGTACAGTGCACTGGGAGTCATGTGGCAAATGAACGAGCGATTCATAAGAGATCAAAGAAATGATTCACTGCATAAAGAAGTGAAACACGTGCTGCCGAAACCAGTAGACAAGGTGAACGGGCTTCTGCGGGGTGAAAGGATCGGGGCGGTAAAAATGCACCCAGCAGGAATTCATACCTGCATTACCACGTCTGCCCAGAAGATGGCGCTGTTTTATAACATCCAAGAGGCGGGAGACTAAATAAATAAATAAATAAAGTAAAAAACACTCTACTCACTGCAGGCTGATTCCAGCATCTTAAAGTGGCCGAATGTCATCACACGTTCTCCATCTCTGTACCCGCTCGCAATCGCTCCCCATGAATAACTCCAGTCTTTCTTTATTACCTGCCCAGGGCCTCGTCATAACTCATATGCATAGATATTAAAATGGCTTTTGACGTTCACAGCGGTCTCTCCCTCCCTCCCCCCCTCTATTTTTTTTTTCTTGTGTATTTATTTATTTCTTTTTCGTACAGACTCGCTCGAAGCAGATGCCTCGCTTGGAGGGAGGCTTCATCGCATCGATGCCAAAGTTGATATGAAGAATAGCTTGTCACACACTTTGTCACCGGGTTTCCGTAGGCGGTAAGACTGCCGCTCGTCAATATGCCTCAGCCTCGGCCTTCTACCTCGTGTCTCTCCCTCTCTCTCTCTCTCTCTCTCTCTCTCGCGCTCTCTCTCTCTCTCGTTCCTCGTGTAAAAAAGCCCGGAACAAGATGGCTCCCCTTCGTATTTATAGCTGCTGACGAAACACTTCGAGTTGAACTTTTTTCCGATACCTGTGTCTAAGATATGCATAACACTCTCGGAGAGATACAGCGTGTCGCTAAATAAAAAAAATAATAGTGAAGTTATAGTGAAGTTAAAGTTGGTTCAAAGGGATTAAGATCCCTAATTAAATCTCCTACAGGGAAACTTTCATGGTACGGCATGTAAAAGGCCAAAAACCTGGTGTCCCAATACTTTTGATATATACATAGACACATACACACACACACACACACACACACATACATACATACATATATAAGTATATATGTGTGTGTGTGTGTGTGTGTGTGTGTGTATGTATGTGTCTATATGTGTCTATATGTGTGTATGTGTGTGTGTGTGTGTCTGTTATATATATATATATATATATATATATATATATATATATATATATATATATATAATATATATATATATATATATATATATATAATCAAAAGTATTGGGGCACCAGGGTATATATTGTATCCCATATATTGTGTGTGTGTGTGTGTGTGTGTGATAATATATATGCTATATGTATATGTCCAGTTGTATATAGTTGTATGTATGTGTAGTGTGTGTGTGTGTGTGTGTGTATATATTATGTATGTGTGTGTATGTATGTATTTATCTATGTATGTATATATGTATATAAATATATATATATGTGTATAGTATATATATTTTTATTTGTCAGTACTATATGTGTGTGTATATGTACCTAGTATGTCTATATTATATATATATATATATATATATCTATATGATATATGATATATATATATATATATATATATATATATATATATGTACAGTACGTGGTATATATATAATAATATATATATCTATATATATATGTATATGTATATATATAAAATGTATGTACAGTGTGTGTGTGTGTGTGGCATCTTGAAGGTAGTCTATGTGAATTATAAATTCCAGTCCGTTACGAAGGATACATAATAAAGCAATGAAGAAATCTAATTAAAAAACGGTCATAAAGAATTCATTAAATGCTGATAATAAGACTCGTCAAAAAGAGCGAAACAATTTTAACAGCCTCCTTCAAGTGCTAATAGGATCCATGATGAATTTTTTAAACTCCTGTGTAGCACTTTGGTTTAAGTATTAAAAGCCCAAAAGCCCCCCCCCCCACCCCCCCCCACCCCCGCTCGAAGATACACACACCACACACACACACACACACACACACACCACATAGGTGCAAAGAACACACATTACATTACATGTATATTAAATAAATAAATGAATAGGAAATTAAGTAAGAAATGAAGCAGCATCACTTCTCTGTATGTTATTAGTATTTTTAGTAAATGAGAATAAACGAAATATTATTCAGTGTTTAGTAAAAAGTGCTTTTTTTTTTTTTTTTTTTTTTTTTTTTTAACCGCGGCGTGGAGGAAAAAAAAAAAACGCTGTACACCGAAAAGCAAAAGCCTCCTCGCCGTGGTCCCTGCGTCCGTATCGATCGTTTTCCTCGTTTCAGGAAACATCAATCAGCGCGGGATTGATCGCTACAGAATTAAGTATTGACTCCAGGTTCTGCCGCTTTGGCTGTCCAATCACAGCCCTGATCTGTACTTAAGGGGGTGTGGTTATAATCAGGTAAAAGCCTGAAATCAGCGTTAAACAAATGTGCGTTCACTTCCTGTCTGAAATAATCCTGATGACATGATTCGACATGATTCTTTAATGCGAATTAAAAAAAAAAAAATTATTTGTTTGTTTTTTTTTTTGTTTGTTTTTGTACTAGACACGCAAAGAGTCACAAAATCTAGTCGGAGTCATATGTTGTTTTTTTTTTTATGACCTGATTCCCACAGACACTATACAGTGCATTACACAAGAAAACACAATCGAGTCTCATGAGTCCTCTAGTCGTTTGTTCGAATATGACTCTTGTGATTAAAGGAACCGAATGCGCGAAATAAATCAAAACAAAACACAAAAAAAACCCAAAAAAACAAAATGAGGTAAATGATTCATAAAAAGATTCGTTCATTTCCAAGAGATTCAAAGAATCAAATCACTCAAACAATTCACTCTTCCCATTATTCGTCTGAAGGCAATTTATGGTCATTAAAACAATTAAAAACAGACAAAAATAGAGTAGAGAAAAAAAAACAACACATTATAAAATCGTACATATTTATCATTCTTTTGACTACTTTTACTTTACTAACAATTCTCCTGATCTGAATACACTTGAAAAAAATGATATTTTTTTATAAAATGGGTGTTCAATTAAATTACCGCAAATACATAAAAAAAGAAGTACAATTTCTTTTTTTTAATTAAATAGATAAAAATACAGATGGCTGTGTGTGTGTGTGTGTGTGTGTGTGTGTGTGTGTGTGTGTGTGTGTGTGTGTGTGTGTGAGAAAGTGTGTTTTTTTTTTTTTCTCCTCCTTTTATGCGGGATTCTTAAAGCTGGTCACAATGCGAAAAATATATTATCGCTACGGGACACGCTGGTTTAGTGGTTATCACGTTCGCCTCACAACACCAGGATCCGGGTTCGATTCCCGTCTCGGCCATGTGTGTGTGTGGAGTTTGTGCATGTTTTTGTTCTCCCCGTGTCTCAGGGGGTTTTTCTCCCTCCGGTTCTCCGGTTTCCTCCCCCGGTCCAAAAACATGCACGGTAGGTTGATTGGCACCTTGGAAAATTGTCCCTAGTGTGTGAATGTGTGTGTGTGATTGTGCCTGTGTGTGTGTGTGTGTGTGTGTGTGTGTGTGTGTGTGTGTGTGAGTGTGTGAGTGGGTTGGCATTCCATCCAGGGTGTATCCTGCATTAATACCCATAGACGCCTGAGATAGACACAGACTCCCCGTGACCCGAGGGAAGATCGGATAAAGCGCTAGAAAATGAATGAATGAATGAATATTATCGCTATTTATATATAGGATTTTTGGCACGCGTGTTTCCAGGGTACGGATCGAGTCGTGCTCTAACGGAAGGGAGGGGAAAATAAAATACACTTATTATTACGAAGCGTTTCGGAATGACTGAAACTTAAATGTATAAACAAGCTCAGAGTAGTGACATCATCATCGTCATCATCATCATCGTTCTCTACCTGTTACTATAGATATAATACAAGATCGAGTGGGATATAAAAAAAAGGACGTTTTTGCTGTTTCCAGCGTAATAATTAAGTCTGCAAATGGAAGTGAAGCAGTAACAAATGT
The DNA here is from genome assembly GCA_030449085.1 of Kryptopterus vitreolus. Classification (NCBI taxonomy): domain Eukaryota; kingdom Metazoa; phylum Chordata; class Actinopteri; order Siluriformes; family Siluridae; genus Kryptopterus; species Kryptopterus vitreolus. The sequence continues at coordinate 1,830,825 of JACRUU010000021.1, forward strand.
AATCACTGTAATTATCACCCAGATGGTTGCAGCCCGTGTTGAGATGTTCAGAGATGTAACTTCCACTCCAGGCGTCGCATGTATGTCTTTTATTACCGTAATTGATGAGCAAGCGGAGATTCTGGCGCAGAGCATCTGCACGACGGCGTGTAAACAGCCAAGGTGTAAACAGACGACGAGTGGAGAAAAAAAAAACATCCATTTTCACGTCGCGCGGAGAAAAAAATGTAAACGGACGTGTTAACGTGCTGAACACGTGAACTGCAGGGAGGCGGAGCTGAGGGATCCAGCTTTCTCGGGGGAATGTTCTAGGAGATTTGGGTGGAGAACGTCAGGGGTTCCAGTACGTTCGGGCGGAGAAATCCAGGTGTTTCCTGATGCTTTTGGGTGGCAACATCCAGGTGTTCCAATACTTTTGGTTGATGAATGGCGGGCGTTCCAATACATTCGGGTGGAGAGCGTCAGGTGTTCCAATACATTCGGGTGGAGAACGTCGGGTGGAGAAGGTGTTCCAGGTCGGGCGGAGAAATCCAGGTGTTTCCTGATGCTTTTGGGTGGCAACATCCAGGTGCAATACTTTTGTTGGATGAAGGTGTTCCAATACATTCGGGTGGAGAGCGTCAGGTGTTCCAGTACATTCGGGTGGAGAGCGTCAGGTGTTCCAATACATTCGGGTGGAGAGCGTCAGGTGTTCCAACGTCAGGTGTTCCAAGTGTCATTCGGGTGTTTCCAGATACAGGCTATGTTTTACATTCGGGTGGAGAGCGTCAGGGTGGAGAACATTCGGGTGGAGAGCAGGTGTTCCAATCATTCGGGTGGAGAGTCAGGTGTGAATACATTCGGGTGGAGAGCGTCAGGTGTTTCAATACATTCGGGTGGAGAGCGTCAGGTGTTCCAATACATTCGGGTGGAGAACGTCAGGTGTTTCAGTACATTCGGGTGGAGAGCGTCAGGTGTTCCAATACATTCGGGTGGAGAGCGTCAGGTGTTCAATACATTCGGGTGGAGAGAACGTCAGGTGTTCCAATTCGGGTACATTCGGGTGGAGAGCGTTCCAATCATTCGGTGTTTCAGCGTACATTCGGGTGGAGAGCGTTCCAATACAGGTGTTTCATTTCGGGTGGAGAGCGTCAGGTGTTCCGGGTGGAGAATAGGTGTTCCATTTCGGGTGGAGAACGTCAGGTGTTCCAATACATTCAGGTGGAGAGCCAGGTGTTAGAATACATTCGGGTGGAGGGTGGATCAATCAGGAACGTCAGGTGTGGAGAGCGTCCAATACAGGTTTCCAATACATTCGGGTGGAGAACGTCAGGTGTTCCAATACATTCGGGTGGAGAGCGTCAGGTGTTCCAATACATTCGGGTGGAGAGCGTCAGGTGTTCCAATACATTCGGGTGGAGAGCGTCAGGGAATACATTCGGGTCGTCAGGTGTTCCAATACATTTGGGTGGAGAGCGTCAGGTGTTCCAATACATTCGGGTGGAGAACGTCAGGTGTTCCAATACATTCGGGTCAGGGTGGAGAACGTCATTCAATACAGGTGTTCGGGTGGAGAGCGTCAGGTGAATACATTCGGGTGGAGAGCGTCAGGTGTTACAATACATTCGGGTGGAGAGCGTCAGGTGTTCCAATACATTTGGGTGGAGAACGTCAGTTTCAATACATTGTGGGTCAGGTGTTTCAATACATTTGGGTGGAGAACGTCAGAGTTACAATACATTCGGGTGGAGAGCGTCAGGTGTTACAATACATTCGGGTGGAGAGCGTCAGGTGTTCCAATACATTCGGGTGGAGAGCGTCAGGTGTTACAATACATTCGGGTGGAGGACGTCAGGTGTTTCAATACATTTGGGTGGAGAACGTCAGGTGTTTCAATACATTCGGGTGGAGAGCGTCAGGTGTTCACGTCAGGTGTTCCAATACATTCGGGTGGAGAGCGTCAGGTGTTTCAATACATTCGGGTGGAGAACGTCAGGTGTTTCAATACATTCGGGTGGAGAACGTCAGGTGTTTCAATACATTCGGGTGGAGGTGTTTCAACGTCAGGTGTTCCAATACATTTCGGGTGGAGAACGTCAGGTGTTTCCTGATATGTTTAGGTTCAAACGTCCAGGTGTTGTGATTCTTTTGGGTGGAGTCACGTGTCAGGTTTTCCAATACTTTTGGGTGGAGAACACCAGGTCTTCTGATTCTTTTGAGTGGAGAAAGTCGGGTGTTCCAATACATTTGGATAGAGAACACCAGGTGTTTCCTGATATGTTTGGGTGCAAACGTCCAGGTGTTCCAATACTTTTGGGTGGAGAATGACTGGTGTTCCGATGCTTTTGGGTGGAGTCACGCATCTGGTGTTCCGATACTTTTGGGCGGAAAACACCAAGTGTTCTGATTCTTTTGGGTGGAGAATGCCGGGCGTTCCAGCACATTTGGGTGGAGAACACCAGGTGGAGAACCACGTCCTTCCAACAATTTTTAAAATGATTTCATATAAATGTATTTATTAAATTAATAAACCGGGCACGGTGGTTTAGTGGTTAGCACGTTCGCCTCACACCGCCAGGGTCCGGGTTCGATTCCCGTCTCGGCCATGTGTGTGTGGACTTTGTGCATGTTCTCCCCGTGCCTCAGGGGGTTTTTTTTTCTCCGGGTTCTCCGGTTTCCTCCTCCCCCGGTCCAAAAACATGCACGGTAGGTTGATTGGACACCTTGGAAAATTGTCCCTAGTGTATGAATGTGTGTGTGTGTGGTGTGTGTGTGTGTGTGTGTGTGTGTGTGTGTGTGTGTGTGTGTGTGTGTGTGTGTGTGGTGATGGGTTGGCATTCCATCCAGGGTGTATCCTGCCTTAATACCCATAGACGCCTGAGATAGACACAGACTCCCCGTGACCCGAGGGAAGATCGGATAAAGCGCTAGAAGATGAATGAATGAATGAATGAATGAATGAATGAATTAAAATACTATTACAATAAAATTCTTCTCTGGACGTTCCGAATAAACAAAGGCGGTTGGCGTTAGCATGGGCGTCGCTAGCACTAGCGGTTAGCGTTAGCATGGCGTCGCTAGTTTGAGTAGTAAATCTCGTTCACTATGAGCGATTTCTTCGCGCCGGCCAGTAAAAATAATCGTGAATTATAAAGACGTTAAAGGATTATTTGCGTTATTTCTGATGTAAAGAAAAGAAAAGGGTAGATTTGTGGCGTGTTTGGAAAGATTCGCTGTGATTGGCAGGCGAGACAAGAGAAACGATCCAACGCAGCGATATTATGGATGTTTTAATAATTAGAATATTTAATATATTAGAATAATAAGGCAATTTCCCCTTCAGGGTGACGCTAATGAGAAGATTATGCAACTCATAAAGTTTATTACGGCGGATATGAACTGTGCTAAAGGTCAGAATAACTGATGCACAACTTTGCACCGAGAGCATGCAGAACTAAATCATTAAAACACACACACACACACACACACACACACACACACACACAATGGCATTGACTTCCTAGGGTCAATATGTATAGATTTCCAGGATGAAGATGAAGTGGATGGTGTGTGTTGCGCAGAGTTTGAGAGAATAAACGAAATCTGTTCCTCCCATTATTGACACGTTTCATTTACCGTGATATTTACATGAGGCGAGCGATCCGATACCCTTTATTTATTTATTTATTTATTGCTTGTTTGTTTATTGAGATGCTTCATGTTCACTCAGAGAAATACACAATGTGACTAGATTGCGCTTTTGACAACGCGTAATTGTCCAGATCGACTTTATACAGGTACAACAAAACGTTTCACCTACCTGATTTACTTCTACTTACTCTACTTAAAAAAAACAAACAAAAACAAACAAACAAACGAACGTAGTATTTTAATGGTCGGGCGTCCACAAACTTTTGACCTTACAGTGGAACAATCCAAACTCGTATGGAATTATCCACTTTGTAAAATGTGACTCTGGGATTGGTGTTCCAATACTTTTGGGTGGAACGAGTCAGGTGTACCGATACGTTTGGGTGGAGAATGTCAGGTGTTCCAATACATTTGGGTGGAGAACGGCAAGTGTTTTCTTATACTTTTGGGTGGAGAACGTCGGGTGTTTCTTGATACGTTTGAGTGGAGAACGCACGGTGTTCCAATACATTTGGGTGGAGAACGGCAGATGTTTCCTGATACGTTTGGGTGGAGAACATCAGGTGTTCCCTGATAATTTTGGGTGGAGAACGTAGGGTATTCTAATACATTTGGGTGGAGAACGTCAGGTGTTTCCTGATACGTTTGGGTGAATGCAGAGTATTCCAATACATTTGGGTGGAGAACGTCAGGGTATTCCAATACATTTGGGTGGAGAATGGCAGGTGTTCCAACACATTTGGGTGGAGAACGGCAGCTGTTTCCTGATACTTTTGGGTGGAGAACATCGGGTGTTTCCTGATAATTTTGGGTGGAGAACGTAGGGTATTCCAATACATTTGGGTGGAGAACGTAGGGTATTCCAATACATTTGGGTGGAGAACGCAGGGCATTCCTATACATTTGGGTGGAGAAAGCTGGTTGTTTCCTGATAGGTTTGGGTGGAGAACGTCAGGTGTTCCAATACATTTGGGTGGAGAACGTTGGGTGTTTCCTGACACGTTTGGGTGAATGCAGAGTATTCCAATACATTTGGTTGGAGAACGCTGTGTATTCCAATACATTTGGGTGGAGAATCACAGGTGTCCCAATACTTTTGAGTGGAGAACGCTGGATGATCCAATACATTTTTGTAGAGATTGGCAAGTGTTCCCATACATTCGGGTGGAGAAGGCCAGGTGTTTCCTGATACCTTTTGGGTGGAGAATGCTGGGTGTTCCATTACGTTCGGGTGGAGAACGCCTTGCTAATCCTTCTTCTCAGAAGGTTATTATGGTTATGATGTCCAAAAAATAAACAAACAAACAAACATTAGTATTCTAATGGTCAGGCGTCCGCAAACTTTTGGCATTGTAGTAGAACAATCCAAACTCATCCGTTCACTTCGTAAAATGCGACTCCGCCTCAATTTGATCGATTTGATACCAAAAAAATGTAGCCCCCTTTTACCGAGCGCCACCTGGTGGACAAATGCATTTTTGCCGTAAAACTCTTCGCTTGAATCAACGGAAAAGACTCAACACAGTAATGGCTTACTGGAACGACACCAGTCCAAGCACAAAACAGCGCCCCCTACCTCGAAGCTTTTATCCACACGTCATTAATAAAGAGTTTCGATAAAAAGTAAGACCTTTGAAATGAAGTAAAAACCTCCCGAACATTACAGGTGTACGAGAATGTGTGCGTTAAATACAATAACGAATCACATTCGCTTCGGGGAATTCTGGGAACGCCGTCGGGTAACGTGATTACAAAATAAAAGTAATTCGTTATAGCTACCGAGAAAAAAACCTGCAATTAAATGTGGTTACTTTTGAAAATGTTAAAGATGACAAATACCAAAGACCCCGCCCAAACCCCCCCCCCCCCCCCGACTCCCTCACTGCTCGACGACGAACAAACAATTTCGAAAAATATAACCTACTTTTTAAGTGTTTTTTTCCCCCCCCCTTAGAATAATTTTACTAAGCGCCACCTAGTGGACAAATGAAAGTAATCAGTTACTTTTATAGCGTAATTAAAAAGTAACACTACATATTGAATAGGGTCGTTTGTAATCTATGAACACTTCTTATAAGGCACATAACGCCAGCCGCTGCTTGTTGCGTCATCGTACTGGAGCGACGAAAGTCCATTTCCGAGTCCGTCGAGAGTCCGATTAGCGATTTATGAACTATCCTTCGGGAAAGTCACGGCAAAACCGGCGGATCCCTCTAAAGAGCCATAACTCATGTGGTTTATGAGCGTCCTTGTCTTCCATGGAGATGATGGAAAGGCGAAGTGGACGGATGATGAAATCCATCACGGCTTTATGTTTCCGATGCGGGGGGACGAAACTATTAGCTAAAGGTGAAATCGGAAGTGCGAATTATTATCTGCCGTAACTTTAATGGGCCTTTTTTTTTGTTGTTGTTTTGTTTCTTTTCGCTTTAAAGCGCTGACATTTTTTTAACGCGTTCGCTTTATTTGGGGATTAAAGGAAAAGAAAATTCGACTTCATAATTAAACACCAGCCAAGAGTTTTAATCTTCAAATCCCGGATTAAATAACAGCGTAAACGATGCTCTATGAAAGCGATGGACGTTAAAATCCCGGGCCGCGGTACATTATAGTGTTTTTGTGGGGTTTTTTGTGTGAGGTTGTTTAGCGAGAGTCGCGTCTCTTCACGCCTGGATTTGGCATTGTACTTCCAGCTCTCTAATTAATCAGAGCCACGGTAAGCAGAATTGCCTCGGGCGTTCTAATGAAGAACAACTTGCTCGTTTTACTTGGTTACAAATGGGGGGGGGGGGGGGGGCTTTTTTGAAGCTCGGAGCAAATTGGCGGGCCAGGCGAGACCGCACCGCGAGATGCGAGACCGCACCGCGAGATGCGCGACGGCACGGCGAGATGCGAGACCGCACGGCGAGATGCGAGACCGCACCGCGAGCGGCGAGACCGCACCGCGAGCAGCGAGACCGCACCGTGAGCGGCGAGACCGCACCGCGAGCGGCGAGACCGCACCGCAAGCTCCACGGCCACAAGCTTCGGAGCAAATTGGCGGGCCTGGCGAGACAGCACACCGCGAGCAGCGAGACCCGCACCGCGAGAGCAGCGAGACCGCACCGCGAGCATCGAGACACGCAGACCGCACCGCAAGCTCCACGGCGCACCGCGAGCAGCAGCCGCGAGACGACGCAGACCGCATCCACGAGCAGCGAGACCGCACCGCAAGCTCCATGGCCGAGCAGCGAGACCGCACCGCAAGCTCCACGGCTGCACCGCGAGCAGCGAGACCGCACCACGAGCAGCGGGACCGCACCACGAGATGCGAGACCGCACCGCAAGCCCCGCACAGCCGCACCGCAAGCCCGGACCGCACAGCGAGCTGTGAGACCGCACCGCAAGCTCCTTGAATGCGCCGCGAGCTGTAAAGACCGCACAGCGAGCTGTAAGACCGCACAGCGAGCTGTAAGACCGCACCCGAGCACCGCGAGCTCGCCGCGAGCTGTAAGACCGCACAGCGAGCTGTAAGACCGCACAGCGAGCTGTAAGACCGCACCGCGAGCTCCTCACCTCGCCGCGAGCTGTAACCGCACACCGCAGCTGTAAGACCGCGAGCTGTAAGACCTCGACCGCACGCTTTTAAGCGCGACCGCCTCCTGTAAGACCGCACAGCGAGCTCGAGTAAGACCGCACAGCGAGCTGTAAGACCGCACAGCGAGCTGTAAGACCGCACAGCGAGCTGTAAGACCGCACCGCGAGCTCCTCGATCTCGCCGCGAGCTGTAAGACCGCACAGCGAGCTGTAAGACCGCACCGCGAGCTGTAAGACCGCACCGCAAGCTCCTCTCGCCTCCTTTCCAGCAAACGTGACATTTTAAATGACTTGGGTTAAACAGTTACCCGCCGCCTCATTTCCGCAACGATTTCCTGCGGTCTTATATCGCCTCGTAACGCAGGGAGACCCACGCCCACAAATTAATTCCAGCGGTATCCCACGGCAGCGGTATCCCACCCCATGCACGTCTTTATTTATTCATTGGGGGAGAAAAAAAATCAGTTCTGTTTAGCATTCGTTTATTTATTTCAAATTGGATTGCTTTGAGGGGACACGGTGGTTTAGTGGTTATCACGTTCGCCTCCCTCACACCGCCAGGGTCCGGGTTCGATTCCCGTCTCGGCCATGTGTGTGTGGAGTTTGTGCATGTTCTCCCCGTGCCTCAGGGGGTTTTTCTCCGGGTTCTCCAGGTTTCCTCCCCCGGTCCAAAAACATGCACGGTAGGTTGATTGGTCACCTTGGAAAATTGTCCCTAGTGTATGAATGTGTGTGTGTGTGTGTGTGTGTGTGTGAGTGTGATGGGTTGGTATTCCATCCAGGGTGTATATCCTCCTGCATTAATACCCATAGACGCCTGAGATAGACACAGACTCCCCGTGACCCGAGGGAAGATCGGATAAAGCGCTAGAAGATGAATGAATGAATGAATGAATGAATGAATGAATTGCTCTGGTTGAAATTTCACTTCTATACGTTTTCTAATTGCGTATTAAGCTTACACACCAACAAGGCTATTTATTCCTCTAAATGCATGCTACTGGTTATAGAACATGGTCCGGATCGATAAACCCTGGATTTATGAGAGAAATTCACCGCCTTCCATTTCCTGCCCGACAGAGACGCCGTTAATGTGATGTAATACTGTATATTTACAGGAAATTACCGTGTGCTACACTGTGCTACATGTGAGGGAGGGGGGGTGGGGGGGGGGGAGTTACTGATCGGAAGAGGTTCGAGCCTCGTTATGGCCAAGCTGCCACTCTTGAGCAAGTCCCGTAACCTCCTGCGCTCCAGGGGGCGCCGTCGTGCTCTGCCCCAAGCCTCCGAACAAGCTGGGATATGTGAAACAACAACTTCACCGTGCAGTTTAGTGTATACGGATAATTAACGTCTCGAATTATGCAAATTATCCACGGTTGCCTCTACCTCTAAAATCACATCTCGAAAAACAGCAGTCGGAAACGGAAAACGAATAAAAACACATTTCTTATATACGTTCTTCACTTCATAATCCTTATTATATCTTATTATTATTATTATTATTATTATTATTATATCAATATATCTTTATTGGACATGTCAAAACAATATTTCTCATTAAAATAATAAAATCTAATATTTTGATCATTTTGCACATTATTGGGTATATTATTTATTATTATTATTATTATTATTATTATTATTATTATTAGTATTATTTTATGTGTTGTGGACACTTCTGGAAGTGTTGTAAGTAAATGGAAAGTATATAATCTATATATTGATTGATTGATGTATATTTTATAATTGAAATAGCAGTGGACACGGTGGTTTAATGGTTAACACGTTCGTCTCACACCGCCAGGGTCCGGGTTCGATTCCCGTCTCGGCCGTGTGGGTTGCATTAAAATGGCGAAATTGTTACAGAAATATTGAACTCGGACGGACTTGTATATTATTATACTTATATAATCATTTTTATACTTGTATAATATTACTTATAGGGGGCACGGTGGTTTAGCGGTTAGCACGTTCACCTCACACCGCCAGGGTCCGGGTTCGATTCCCGTCTCGGCCATGTGTGTGTGTGTAGAGTTTGTCCATGTTCTCCTCGTGTCTCAGGGGGTTTTTCTCCGGGTTCTCCGGTTTCCTCCGCCGGTCCAAAAACATGCACGGTAGGTTGATCGGCAAAAATTGTCCCTAGTGTATGAAAATGTGTGTGTGTACTGTGATGGGTTGGCATTCCATCCAGGGTGCCCATAGACGCCTAAAATAGGCACCGGTTCCGAGGGAAGATGGGATAAAGCGGTGGAAGACGAATGAGTGGATGAAGGTAAACGATTGAAAGCGAAGGTGCAGATTGGGCCGTATTTGAGTTTTTCTAAGGCCACTTCACGGCCCTGCCCTGCCCTCGTCCCTGCAAGGCAAAATGTATTATGCAAATGCTCAAAGAAAGCGTCGGCTCTTTATGGAAATGGGTGCAATCTTAATTATTAGCGGTTTGGGGGGTGGGGGGTGTATGGGGTATCTCCGCTGTGAGAAACGTCTGCTGATTTGTCATTTTCATCATTCTGCATGCTAATGAAGAGGCAGCGAATTATGATAGAAGGCGGGCGGGAGGACGGAGATACCTGACGGCTTCACTCCGCTATAAGAGCCGGGATAAATAGCCGGAGGAACACGAAGGTCGCGCTGGGCCATGTTGGAATAATCACACTCTTATTATTCTCAGCCAAGCAGGAATATTTCATCATTAGCCTACTTGTTTGTGATATTTTTCTCTGCTTATTTTTTATTTATTTTTTTCCTTCCTTCCAGTCTTGGGGGGGGGGGGGGGTGTTTTTTTTTTTTTTTAAGCATTCTTGAAAACGAGCGCTTGACCTCCAGTGCACTTTTTCTCCGCCTCGAAAGAAAAGGAAAAAGAAACGACCGGAGCGCCAGTCGCGTATCGCCATTGTGTCGCCTCGCTAAATTATTTCAAGGCCAAACACGAAAAAAAAACCCCCCCAAAAAAACGGTAACGTACCGTCAAATTTATCGCTTTGAAGAATCAGCGATACTAAACTATTCGTTTTTTTTTTTTCTCTTCCTTCGTATAGTTATATTCCATCCTGCCAGACCTTTATTTACTAATGGCTGTTTATTTATTTATTATTGTAGTTCATAGAATATACTGCGCCTCTCTGCCAGCACTCCTTGATTCTTTCTTTTTCCTCTCCATGTTGGTTATTCCCCTTCTCTACTCTTTTACCTTTTTAGCGACGAACCCGTCTTCCCCCTCTCTCCACGCGACGCCCACTTCCCGTCAGCTGACTCTCCAAAAATTCTATAAGAAAGGAAATAGAAGCGGAATAAAAATCTCCCTTCTCCGATTTCCACCATTTTTTTTTCCCCTATCGATACACTCAAACCGTGTTTGTCATTCCGGGGAGCTGAAATCAGATGGCTTGCTGTTGCGTTGGAGACAGTTGGGCGGCTATAGGGGGCGCTCTCGCGCAGACGGTGTGAGATAATCCCAAATGCCAATAATTATGAGGGAGATGGTAGGGGGCACGGTGGTTTAGTGGTCATCACGTTCGCCTCACACCGCCAGGGTCCGGGTTCGATTCCCGTCTCGGCCATGTGTGTGTGTGGAAGTTTGTGCATGTTCTCCCCGTGCCTCAGGGGGTTTTTCTCCGGGTTCTCCGGTTTCCTCCTCCCCCGGTCCAAAAAACATGCACGGTAGGTTGATTGGCACCTTGGAAAATTGTCCCTAGTGTATGAATGTGTGAATGTGTGTGTGTGTGTGTGTGTGTGTGTGGTGTGTGTGTGTGTGTGTGTGTTGTGTGTGTGTGGTGTGGATTTGGCATTCCATCCAGGGTGTATCCTGCCTTAATACCCATAGACGCCTGAGATAGACACAGACTCCCCGTGACCCGAGAAGATCGGATAAAGCGCTAGAAGATGAATGAATGGTAGATTAAAGGGTGTTAAAGCGCTGGGCTCTGGACCCGATCCCACCACTACCACCAAGCTGCCACTAGGGGGCCCTTAGCCATTTTTCATTTGTAAGTTGCTCTTGATAAGGGCGTCGACCAAATTATGTTATGGAAGCACATGTGGACGTGTATCTCCCCCCCCCCCCCCCCCCCCCCCCCCCCCCCCCCCCCCCCCCCCCCCTTTATGATGTTCTGTCCAGATTGTACAGTGTTTATTTATTATTAAACAAAAAAACCCAAAAAGAAACAGATTTGACTAAAAGACTTCAGATCATTTACAAATGTATTACACGCAATAACAAAATAATTATTATTAATTATTATTATAATAATAATAATAATAATAATAATAATAATAATAATTATTATTATTATTATTATTATTATAGTATAAGCGCTATACGGTGTCATCTTTCCGCGTACGAAGAGGTTATTTAAAAACGTACGTTTTGTGCAGGCGAGCCAAGAAAAACAACAAAAAGCTGTTTATTTGTTTATACGTGGAATAAAACCAAGTGCTTTGGAACGAAACCCGATCCACGCAGGATTCCATCCGGGGGCAGACGAAGACGTTACTGCGTTACGCTACGCTTGCTAATTAGCGCCCGCTTAATCCCAGGGGATGCACTTTTTACTTTTACACACAAATTTACAAAGAATTTTTATCAACAAAAAGTCGGCGCCCAAAACATTTTCACTCTGTTCACTCTTAGCAATGGCGCGGCGTTGTTGTTGTCGTTGTTGTTGCTTTCTCCGCTACCTCTTATGCTAATGCAATCTCCTCAGATATGGATCTCAGGGTAGTCCGAGGTGGCATCAATTCAGGGTTTCTCGCAGCATGACATAATGAGCCGCATTACCGTCTCACCATGAGAAGGAGCGTGTCGCGCACAGTTGTGTCGCGCTAATGAATTCTATAACGTCCCCGCGCTTTCGCGAGCGATAGGGGATATCAGATCAGCTCTCCGAATTTAGAGTGGAAGAGCCAAGCAGGTTCGGCGTATCGCGCTATCTCTCTCGTACACACACACACACACACACACACACACACTCTGTCGCCGGTAGCCATTTTCCTCTCGCTCTCGCAGGTGAGGCGAAGATCAGCTTTGTTCCCGCGGGATTAGCGCAGCTCCATCCCATCTCGCCTCTGAAGATGATGCAAGAGCCGTGCAAAAGACAGGAGAGATTTATTAGCGCCGACTCGGACCGATTACAATCTGATATTTCTTCACACCTGCTTATTATTACCGTTTTTCCCTGCGAGTCCTTATTCCTTACTCGGTCGCGATGAATGAAAAGGTTACGGCGGGCTTTTTCAGGTCGTACTAGCGGACGCTCGTTATGATATTTGTTTAGCGGATTAATAAATCCAGCGATAAACGGCCTCAAAAAAGCAGTTGGTCTCGAATAAACTTTAGTATGAAGCATAAGTACAATTTAATGTTGCGTCAAGCTTGGTTTATGCGACTGTGACTCAAGGCTATCCTCGCAACGTGCTGCTGATTTGGTAAATAACTGCGGCGCTTAACAATTACAGACGGATATGTTAATTCCAAACAAGCAACAAACAAACAAACAAACAAACAAACAAACTCTTCTTCAGGGTTGCTTTAAAATGGCGAAATTGTCACAGAAATATTGAACTCGGAAGAACTTGTATATTATTATACTTATATAATAATTATTATACTATTACTTACTATTATACTATTATTATAATATTACTTATAGGGGGCACGGTGGTTTAGTGGTTAGCACGTTCGCCTCACACCGCCAGGGTCCGGGTTCGATTCCCGTCTCGGCCATGTGTGTGTGGAGTTTGTGCATGTTCTCCGCGTGTCTCAGGGGGTTTTTCTCCGGGTTCTCCGGTTTCCTCCTCCCCCCGGTCCAAAAACATGCACGGTAGGTTGATTGGCACCTTGGAAAATTGTCCCTAGTGTATGAGTGTGTGTGTGGTGTGTGTGTGTGTGTGTGTGTGTGTGTGTGTGTGTGTGTGTCCTGTGATGGGTTGGCATTCCATCCAGGGTGTATCCTGCCTTAATGCCCATAGGGAAGACCCGAGGGAAGATCGGATAAAGCGCTAGAAGTTAAATGAATGAATGAATATTATTTATACTTATATAATTGAAATATTCTTTCACTTCTTTCATTAAAATGACTACCTATGACTAATTTAATCATTGGCCACAAAATTGTGTGGTTTATTTTCGGTGTATTTTCAGATAGCGGAGGATTTACGCAACATTGAATTTACTTAGAATCGCTTATGTTGGATTTATCTCTGCTTTCGTTACAATTTCCGAATCAACGTTGCGTAATTTACCTCAGAATTTGTTATAAAAATAAACACACACACACTTACTTACAAACACACACTTAATTTCTTACTAATAATTGCATTTCAGAATCAGAATAACCCGATTTAACTTTTAAATGGTTACGAGATTTATGTCACAATGAGGTAAACATTGCATCTCAGTTACCGGATAAACATCAGGACAACATAATTACTAAAAAAAGGCTTTTTTTTTCTTTTTGTTTGTCATAAACAATAATAATATTCAATATCATAAAAGGTTTTTGCACAAGGTTCAATCTGAAAAGTAAGATGGGAATAAAATCAGGACGTGACAGAATCACATCATTTACCTCAGAAATTGTTAAAAATGACATCACAGTTGCGATTTTCTTCAAGATTGTTTATTATACATCAAAATTACACAAGAACCAGCGCAAAATGTACACGATTTACCTTTAGAACCTTTAGAACCACACGGTGGACTACCACCATGTGTATTTTCATGAGATTTCCCACAGAATTGTCAGATATACATGAATATTTGGTCCGAATTTCATATTTTTTTTTACTCAATTTAACATTTATACATTACTTTATATATACAAGTTTATACATCATTACCGTGACTCTGGATGACATGAATCTGCCTTCAAATTACTTTCAAATCACCTTTGAAATCACATTTCTCCTCAGAATCATCCGATTTCAGCGTATAATTATACTTTTTTTTACATTACAATGACCTCAGAGTTACCTGCTATGCTACAATATTACCTTATTTACCCAGAATGTCTCGGTTTAGATCAGGTGTAGCATTTACAATTACATCAGAATTATATAATCCACCTCCGAATTGCCGCGTTTGGGTCAATATTTCATCAGAACGACTTTATTAACGACGAATTACCCGAATTTACCTGAAATGACCTGATCTAACTTATAAATTCCGAATAAAAACGACCCGTATAGTTCTCTCACGTGCCTCTTAATACGTGAAACACCAAATATACAATACATGTACCCAAAAATAAACCATAATGACTACTGCAGGCATAAATAGCTCTAAATATCTTTGCATTGAAATTACACACACACACACACACACACACACACACACCACACACACACACACACACACACACTATTGTATTACAAGGATTAATGGGGCGGAAGAGGAGCTTGCTGTAGCATATCTGTAGCATAAAAAAAAAAAGCAGTCGTTTAATTGTTTCATCTGAATTTATTTATTTTTTTTATTTGTGCTATATTGCAGCTTAATGCCTTATTTATTTATTAATTCATTTTTTTTGCTGTATGGGCAAAAAAGCAGCTGTTATTAATTAAGCTGTTATTATTAGACAATTAATTCTATCTATTCCAGCGGGTCTGTGATGGTAATGTACTGCCATCAACACACTTTCCTTTTATTTATTTATTTATTTTTTCCTTTTTACAATGACTGGGTGGCCTAAGGGAGATCAGGGTTCCGGTGGGGGCGGATGGGGGGGGGGGTTCATGATCAGGCATAAAAATGATGAACTGCTCAGTAAATGACATTCAGCAGTTTAGACCGCGTTCCGATCGCGCGCGAAGATCGTCCATCCGATGAAATTCGTGCAGATAAAGTACTTTTGTGTGGTTTGTGTGTATGGAGAATTGTAGGTGTGTTTTCACAAGATGTATTTGAATACAGTAAATCTAAATAGTTTGGATCTTGATTAATAATGAACAATCTCCTGGGAAGAAAAAAGGACTGGAATCAAGATATGAGAAGCAATATATGTGTCAATCAATTACAATATTTAATTTATTTAATTTAATAATTTAATCATACATTCATTCATTCATTCATTCATTCATTCATTCATCTTCTAGCGCTTTATCCGATCTTCACTCGGGTCACGGGGAGTCTGTGTCTATCTCAGGCGTCTATGGGCATTAAGGCAGGATACACCCTGGATGGAATGCCAACCCATCACACACACTTCACACACACACACACACACACACACACACACACACACACATTTATACACTAGGGACAATTTTCCAAGGTGCCAATCAACCTACCGTGCATGTTTTTTTTTTTTGGACCGGGAGGAAACCGGAGAACCCGGAGAAAAACTCCCCTGAGGACACGGGGAGAACATGCACAAACTCCACAGTTTTTGGCGGTGTGAGGCGAACGTGCTAACCACTAAACCACCGTGCCCCGCAGTTTAATCATACATTTCTCACAAAATCTCTCGCTTTAATAACATTATTGATTATTTCATATTTATTTTACTCTGGAAACTTTTAATAATAATTTCTTGTTAATGACAATGTTATTTGTTTAGTGTTGGTTTTGAAGTGTAAAATATGGGACGTGGCTCCTTTAAGAATTGTGTTCCGGTTGCTTTTTCCCATATAAACTGGTGATACGGGTCAAAATACGGTGTTTAGGTTATACGGAAAAGCGCTTTATTGCGTTCAGTAAAAATGCGCTTTATTGCAGTAATACGGATTTGGGAATGCGATGCGCTTGCGTAAGGTTCCATACGGTAATATATGCTAATATAGTGAGGAGATCGTACCTGTTGTGAATGCGCAGCTAGGGGGCGTCATTGGGGGAAATTTAGGAAGTGTGAGTGGATGCACTGAACATTTATTTATTTATTTGTTGTTCGGGTTTTGTTTACTCGCACAACACGACGCAGAGTGACGGAGCAGATCGCTCACATAGTAATGCACGCTGCGTTATAACGCATTAATAACATTAGTGCTGTTTAAGTCAATTTGTGTTAATGTGTTAATAACACAGCCCTGTAGGTAGTAGTAGGTAGATGGATGGATGGAGAGATAGGTAGGATAGGTGGATGGATGGATAGATAGATACGTGGTGATAGATAGATCGATATGTAGGTAGATATGGTAGGTAGGTAGGTAGGTAGGTGGATAGATGGATGAATGATAGGTGGAATAGATAGATAGATAGGTAGGATAGGATAGATGGGTATGGATCGATGATGGATGGATGGATGGATGGGATGATAGATGGTAGGAATAGATAGGTCGATAGGTGGTATCAGATGGGTAGATCCCTGATGGATGGATGGATGGATAGGTGGGATAGATGGATAGGTACCGGATGGATGATAGATGGATAGACGGTAGGTGGATAGATGGGTAGACATACTGGATGATGGATGATGGATGGATGGATGGATGGATAGATAGGTAGGTAGGTGGATAGATGGATAGATAGGTAGGTGGATAGATGGGTAGATAGATGGATGGATGGATGGATAGATAGATAGGTAGGTAGGTACGTAGGTGGATAGATGGATAGATAGGTAGGAGGTAGGATAGGATAGATGGTAGGTGGATAGATGGGTAGATAGATGATGGATGGATGGATGGATAGATAGATAGGTAGAGGTGGTATAGATAGATGGATAGGATGGATAGAGGTCGGTGGATGGATGGGTAGAGATGGATGGATGGATAGAGGATGGATGGATGGATAGATAGGTAGGTAGGTAGGTGGATAGGCTAGGTGGATAGATGGGTAGATAGATAGGTCTGGATGGATGGATTGATAGAGGTCGGATAGGACTAGGTGGATGGTCCGTAGGTGGATAGATTGGATAGATAGGTAGGTGATAGATGGATGGATAGGGATAGATAGATGGATAGGTAGTAGGTGGATAGATGGGATAGATCGTAGATGGATATGGATGGATGGATAGGATAGCTAGGTGGATGGATGGATGGATGGGATAGATAGGATAGGTACGTAGGGATAGATGGATAGATGGATAGATAGGTAGGTGGATAGATGGGTAGATAGATGATGGATGGATAGATAGATAGATAGGTAGGTAGGTAGGTAGGTAGGTAGATAGATGGATCAATGGATCGATCTTTGTGTGAAACTGGACAAATGTGCCACCAGAGAGGCTTTGCTCAAAGACCCTTGGCGATAGCGGGGCTGGAACCCCCGACCTTCTGATGGGTAGCCTTGACCGCTGAGCGACACCTCGTCCCCACCACACGAGACCCGAACAAAACTGCTATTCCGAAAGGGTTAAATAAACATATTCTGAGAATATTGTGATTTCTGTTTAGTTTTTTTTCTATTGATGGTTTTGAGCTCAAATCCCACCATTAGTCAAATCCGAGGGGATGAAAAGCAGATGGAAATGCAATATCATTTTCTCTCTTTTTATTTTTTATTTTTTCCCCATCGCAACAAAACAAAATGTATTTTATATTTCATCTCTCTCTCTCTCTCTCTCCTCTCTCTCTCTCTCTTTGTCTGGCCGTCTAGATCCCCGTCTATCTCTTTCATTTATTATTTGAATTTCACTGCTGCCGGGCTGAATCGGGTGAAATATACACTTTATGCAGCAGCGACCCCCCCCTCACCCCCCCCACATCCAGGTTGATTTAAAAGGCAGAGTGTATTCTGGACAGTGTAAAAATGGATGGCCATTAAGGCATGAAAAAAGCCATATCTATAGAAGATATAGGAATTACCAAAAAAACCTCGGTCGCCACCTTTCTTTTCTCACCTCTTATTTTCGCTCTACTCGGGTATTCATCGCCATATTTAACGCCTTTTCAGAAAAAGCCTAAAAACACATACATTTACGAACCCGCAACCCTTCAATATCACGCTGTCACCTTCCATCAGTGCAATATGAGTCCATTTCACTGCAGATTCTTTTTACAGGAGGTTTTACATCATATATATATATATATATATATATATATATATATATATATATATATATATATATATATATATATATATATATATATATATATATATATATAAAATCTTAATATAAACTAGTGTCTGGGGGGAAACTCGATACGCACACTCGGCTCGCCTAATTATGATTGAAAATCACCTTTCATGTAACAAGACAATAACACGGAGGTCTTGATTAAAATCACTTTCAGCAGGATGAAAGCGAGAGGGGTAAAAAAAAAAAAAGACCAAAAAAAAAGGAAAAGAACGGAAAGTCTAGTCGGAGTCGGCGGTTCTCTATTCAAAGACGGTCATTAAGTTTTTTCCGCCGAAGGCCGCGCTTTATTTTTTCACGTTAATGCTGATATAAATGCGAAAGGAAATGAAAGATCCGCGTCGGGCGAGGTTTTTTTTTCCCAGGGGATCAGGATTGTGTGTGTGTGTGTGTGATGTGTGTGTGTGTGTGTGTGTGTGTGTGTGTGTGTGTGTGTGTGTGTGTGTGTGTGTGTGTGTGTGTGTGTGTGTGTGTGTGTGTGTGTGTGTGTGTGTGTGTGTGTGTTGGAATAATGCCAGCTCTAATCAAACCAATCAATTATCCAGATATATTAAACACAAAATCCTCCGTTTAATTAACGCAAATTTTTTTCCCCTTTAAGGAAGGAATAGCAGCCGATTCCCCAGATAGATAATATATATATATATATATATATATATATATATATATATATATATATATATATATATATATATATATATATATGCTTTATAATTGAGAAAATAAAAACCCTCATTTAATTACCTTTCAAGATTTGACACGGTACTTCACACTCTTCACATGTCTGTCATTTAGTAATAATAATAATAATAATAATAATAATAATAATAATAATAATAATAATAAAAAGCTGTGATATCGCCTGGGACATGTTTATTCTCAGCTCGTAATGATTAACACCTCAAATCACCTCAATTAGTCCAATCTAGTGCGCATCTGGCGCGTCGGACCGTTCCGGCAGATCTTGGGCGGAAACTAAACCCTCGCCGGCAGGAGCGAAAAGAACCCGGCTTGGCCTTTTGAACCGCTCTTTAACTGGATAACGAAGCTCGTCGGTTCGTCTCTCTCACACGGAGGATAAATAAGGTGGATTTCCCGAAACATAAGTGCAACAAGATGATCGGATTATACTCGTGTGCGGAATAATTGCACTTGAGGGGGCAATAATGGAGCGACGGGGCGTTCCCAGGCGTAATTACTCCAGAGACGGGAACGGGATCGGGGGGGGTTATTGGTTCGGAGCCTGTTGGGAAGGGAGATGGTATTGACGATGGTATTGATTGATGGTTCTCCTACACGAAGGGCAAAAGGCACAGATTGGGATTCGGGTCTCGCCGTCATTACTCGACTTCCTTGCTGATTGATTGATTGGCGCATTTCGAAAGCTGGATTTTTGGCGTGACGCTCGTCCCGTCGTTAAAGCCGAGCTCTGCGCTGAAGGTTAGGACTCTCCTGCCGTTCATATCATCACCGGAAAATCTTTTGCTTTTGGCATTTCTTTATGAATCCCATTCGTTTCTTCGCACATCCCAGCGTCGGCCCATAACACAGCGCCCCCTAGGGGAGAGAGGGTTAAGGGCCTTGCTCAATACCGGGGCTCGATCCCTTCATCAGCAGCCCCAGCGCCTTAAACCTACACCCCTACACCCCCTGTTTTCCACATTTACTCCGCTTATA
>JACRUU010000021.1:1855719-1870719 GCA_030449085.1 Kryptopterus vitreolus
TTCCGCCTTTTTGTGTTCTGACAGACGCATTAGTAACGGGTCACTTATCTTCTCCGGGATGCGTCGGGACGCGCGGATTTCTCCTCCCATCCCATAAAAATCACTCCGGTGACTTTATCCTCTGCTCATGTGACTATTCTACTGGAAAAATGATCATTTTCCTCCTTATTACATCACCAGGAGTCTACTGGAGTTCTCCTGACTGCGGGACACGTCCAGTTTGGCGCCCTAATCTGTATTTGGAGTGTGTATTGGGACACGCCCGGTTTGGCTCTAATGTTAATGTTTATGTGCCCTATACAACATGAATATGGAGTGTGTATTGGGACACTCCCAGTTTGGTACTAATGTTAATGTTTATGTGCCCTATACACAGCAAGAATATGGAGTGTGGATTGGGACACACCCAGTTTGGTACTAATGTTAATGTTTATGTGCCCTATACAACATGAATATGGAGTGTGTATTGGGACACTCCCAGTTTGGTACTAATGTTAATGTTTATGTGCCCTATACAGCATGAATATGGAGTGTGGATTGAGACACACCCAGTTTGGTACTAATATTAATGTTTATGTGTCCTATACAACATGAATATGGAGTGTGGATTGGGACACGCCCAGTTTGTTCATGCACCCTATACACATGAATATGGATTGTGGATTAATGTTTATAATGTTTATACGCCCTATAGAGCATCAATATTGAGTGTGGATTGGGACACGCCCAGTTTGGTACTAATATTAATGTTTATGCACCCTATCCAGCATGAATATGGAGTGTGGATTGGGACACGCCCAGTTTGGTACTAATGTTTATGCGCCCTATACAGCATGAATATGGAGTGTGGATTGGGACACGCCCAGTTTGGTACTAATATTAATGTTTATGCACCCTATCCAGCATGAATATGGAGTGTGGATTGGAGACACGCCCAGTTTGGTACTAATATTAATGTTTATGCGCACCCTATACAGCATGAATATGGAGTGTGGATTGGGACACGCCCAGTTTGGTACTAATATTAATGTTTATGCACCCTATCCAGCATGAATATGGAGTGTGGATTGGGACACGCCCAGTTTGGTACTAATATTAATGTTTATGCGCCCTATACAGCATGAATATGGAGTGTGGATTGGGACACGCCCAGTTTGGTACTAATATTAATGTTTATGCACCCTATCCAATGAATATTGGAGTGTGGATTGGGACACGCCCAGTTTGGAACTAACATTAATGTTTATGCGCCCTATACAGCATGAATATGGAGTGTGGATTGGGACACGCCCAGTTTGGTACTAATATTAATGTGTATGCACCCTATACAGCATGAATATGGTACTCGCCTAGTTTGGTACTAATATTAATGTGTATGCACCCTGTACAGCATGAATATGGACTGTGGATTGGGACACACCCAGTTTGGCACTAATATTAATGTTTATGCACCCTATACAGCATGAATATGGAGTGTGGATTGAGACACGCCCAGTTTGGTACTAATATTAATGTTTATGCGCCCTATACAACATGAATATGGAGTGTGGATTGAGACACACCCAGTTTGGTACTAATATTAATGTTTATGTGCCCTATACAACATGAATATGGAGTGTGGATTGGGACACGCCCAGTTTGGTACTAATGTTTATGCGCCCTATACAGTATCAATATTGAGTGTGGATTGGGACACGCCCAGTTTGGCACTAATATTAATGTTTCTGCACCCTATACAGCATGAATATGGAGTGTGGATTGAGACACGCCCAGTTTGGTACTAATATTAATGTTTATGCGCCCTATACAACATGAATATGGAGTGTGGATTGAGACACGCCCAGTTTGGTACTAATATTAATGTTTATGGCTATACCTTGAATATGGAGTGTGGATTGGGACACGCCCAGTTTGGCACTAATATTAATGTTTATGCGCCCTATACAACATGAATATGGAGTGTGTATTGGGTGTGGTACTAATTGTTTATGGCCCTATACAACATGAATATGGAGTGTGGATTGGGACACTCCCAGTTTGGTACTAATATTAATGTTTATGCGCCCTATACAACATGAATATGGAGTGTGGATTGAGACACGCCCAGTTTGGTATTAATATTAATGTTTCTGAATTCATCCATAGTGGATTTATAATAATGTTTATTTGCCAGTGTATAAAGGGAAAATGTGAATAAATGTGCACACCAGGCTTCATCCCAAACCACATTCGACCTTTTTCTGTAAACCCTACTCCCCTAGTTTGCTTTATCGGCTAGTCGACTACATTCCTACCCTCCTTAGTATTCTAATACATTCATAATACACTATCGAGTTTTGTACTCTGTGCAGGAAGGGCAAATAAAACGTGTATTGTTTAGAACAAACGCAGACGGAAACGTGGCCATGATCCCGGCGTGGAGTGGATCCCGGCGTGGAGTGGATCCCGGCGTGGAGTGGATCCCGGCGTGGAGTGGATCCCGGCGTTGGTGTCCGGACCGCGTCTCGTCACCGCCGGGTTTCACCGCGTTGCATAATGAACGAGTGAAATATAAAACAGCGACTCCGTACTTCAAGGCGATTTTCACAGGGAAAAAAAAAAAAAAAACGGGTACAAAATGCTTCTTTCTTTATTAAGAAGGTTATTAGCAGGCGGATGAATATTAATGAGCGGCGAGGTTACGTTTATGAATATTCATGAAGAACGCACGGCTCTAGTGGGAAGAAATGTTTTTAAATCAGACTGTGGATTTTATACTTTACACGTATACACACACACACACACACACACACACACACACACACACACACACTCCCTTCGGGAGACGCAGTTGAGTTGCCGGGATTTGAACTCGCAACCTTCTGGGCGATTTTGTTTTCTTGATACAGAGGGGTCAAAAAAACGTTAATATTAATAGTAATATAAAATAATATTTAATATTAATATTCATCAACAGTCATTTTAATGTGGTTTAGAAAGATTTCAGGGGGATAAAAGTAACTGGGGTTCATCACATGATTCATTTCATAGTGTGGATTGGGACACGTCCATAGTGAGTTTATAACCGCCCGTATGTGTCGCTATACAGTGATTACTGGGGCTGTGTCCCAATCCATTCTGCTTAAACTGTTATTAGTGTATATGCAAAGTTTGCTGAATAGGCAGTGGGGATTGGGACACGTTCATAGTGGACTGTTAATGGTGTATGTAACATATAGAGATTGTGGATTGGGACACACCCCCAATGGATTGATAATGGCGTCTGCGTCTTATAGTCAGTGTGGATTGGGACACGTCCATAGTGGACTGATAATGGTGTCTGTGTGCTATAGTGAGTGTAGATTGGGACACGTCCGCAGTGGACTGATAATGGTGTCTGTGTGCTATAGTGAGTGTGGATTGGGACACGTCCATAGTGGACTGATAATGGTGTCTATGTGTGCTATAATGAGTGTGGATTGGGACACGTCCATAGTGGCCTGATAATGGTGTCTATGTGTGCTATAATGAGTGTGGATTGGGACACGTCCATAGTGGCCTGATAATGGTGTATATGTGTGCTATAATGAGTGTGGATTGGGACACGTCCTGGATAATGGTGTATAGTGGCCTGAGTGTGGATTGATAAGTGGCCTGATAATGGTGTATATGTGTGCTATAATGAGTGTGGATTGGGACGTCCATAGTGGCCTGATAATGGTGTATATGTGTGCTATAATGAGTGTGGATTGGGACACGTCCATAGTGGCCTGATAATGGTGTCTGTGTGTGCTGTTGTGAGTGTGGATTGGGACACGCCCGCAGTAGGGGTGTTGATGATGATGATGATGATGATGATGATGACGAGGTCGGCTCTGCGAAGGTGAAACACGTTGGAAAGTTTGTTTGGGAAATCCGTAGTCTCAGCATTTTCTATAATAAATATTTTATACTTCTTTTATGCTGTGTGTGTGTGTGTGTGTGTGTGTGTGTGTGTGTGTGTGTGTGTGTGTGTGTGTGTGTGTGTGTGTGTGTGTGTGAGTGTGAGCGCGCTTTATTCTCTCTTCATCTACCTTTGCACATTTCTTTCCACACTTGCCTGAAGGAAACGCTTCTTTCTTCTCCTCCCCTCCTTTTTATCCCTTCTGCTCGTGGTTGGTGTGTGTTCTCTCGCCCACCTGCGTCGTCTTCACTACATTCTACACACTTGTAGGTCAGAGCCAAGTCTCCTGAAGCTGTGGTGTGTGTGTGTGTGTGTGTGTGTGTGTGTGTGTGTGTGATTGAAATAAAGCGGTCTCATCAGCATACCTGAGACTTGCAGCTCGTTACACGACTTTGACCGTTTCACGTGCACACACACACACACACACACACACACACACACACACACACACACACACACACACACACTTCAGAAAGAAAGGCTTGGGTTTTGAAGGAGAGGACCCATTATATCTCCGACAGCTGCCGTGTGTTGTATATTTGATCATTTCGCCATGTTCCCGTTCTCCCCGTAGCGCCCGCGTGACTGGCAAACCGCTTTACCGCGCGCTCGATGCGGCGGCGGCTAGCGCCCGATCATTAGTGCTAGCCGGCGAACAGAAGGCCGGCTCGGCCGGGGACTCGGGCCAGAACCCGCAGAGGACGGACCCACCGTTTATCTGTCAACTAAAGCATGATTGATTGCGGCTGAAAAAAAACCCAATCTGGGCACTTACGGGACGCGGCGCTAACGCCGTTAGCCTAAACCCCCACCCCCCACCCCCCACCCCCCCCCCACCCCCCCCCACCCCCCCCACGAGGGACGGCTAATAAGGCCTCGTTTATTCTTCATCCTGAAAAAGCGAGCTGGAGAATCATACGGACGGGCGTTTATTAAGAGGTTTATTAAGAGGATCGCGTCACGTCGCTCCGCTGACATTTCATTAAAGCGCCCGTTTTTTTTTGACCTTTCGGTCGACTTGTGTAAAATAAATAAAAAAATAAATAAATAAATAAATAAATAAATATATACTAATTTCATTAGTTTTTACACGACACCAACATTTAGAGAGAGAGAGAGAGAGAGAGAGAGAGAGAGAGAGAGAGAGGAGAGAGAGAGAGAGAGATAGAGAGAGAGAGAAGAGATGCACCGAAGGATCTTTTCACGGAAGTCAAACGGAATAATTTATCGGAGAACATCTGAGGGGTTTTCTTTTCTTTTCCTTTCCTTTCCTTTTTCCTTTCTGTTACTTTCATTTTTTCTTTTTTCTTTTTTCTTTTCTTTTCTTTTCTTTCTTTTTTCCTTTCCTTTTCTTTTTTTCTTTTTTTTCTTTTCTTTTTTTTCTTTCTTTTCTTTTTTTCTTTTCTTTTCTTTTCTTTTCTTTTCTTTTCTTCTTTCTTTCTTTTCTTTTCTTTCTTTCTTTCTTTTCTTTTCCTTTCTTTCCTTTCTTTCTTTCCTTTCCTTTCCTTTCCTTTTCCTTTCCTTTTCCTTTCCTTTCCTTTCCTTTTTTTTCCTCCGCTAAAGATCACGGACGATTTTTCTTCTGAGAATGAATAACGTGTGTTTTTCAGGAGGATGAAGACGTTGGTGTTTTATAAAGGGCACAAACCCGCGGCGGTGGCGGGAGGTGGGGGGAGGGGGAGGGGGCGAGGGGGGGGAGAGGGGGGTTGGATTTGGAGGTGGGGGAGGAGGGGGAGGGGGGGGGGGGGTTATCACATGTCCATGTCCATCACTTCATCGTCCTCCTGCTGACTCGATTAGAGAACAGATGGCTGGATTATTTGAGGATTACGCCTCGCGTTCGCTCTCCGTCCCACTTCCTGTTCAGTCCGATGGCGTCTGGATCGAACCCTCGCCAGCGCCGCGCTATGAAGTGACAGAAATAAAGCGAATGCACACAAATACAACGCCGCGCTGATTTTCACTTACGTGAACCTTGTGTTTATAAAGCCTGTAATAGGCGGTGGGAGATCGCAGGTTCGAATCCCACCAACACCAAGCGCCCCCTAGTGGTGATCTTCACCCTGATGGGAATTTTTACGAGCACCCTTCTCCATCCACAAGAACTTCCTGTCAGGATGGAAAGGCAGACGGAGAGCAAATATGGAACGGAAATGCTGACGTTAAAAATACATAAATAAAACATTCTCATTCAAATTCTCTAAACTTTTGGAGGTGCGATAAAACATAGATTAATTTTAAATTGAATTATTATTATTATTATTAATATTATAAGTATGATATGGGGATTATTTATTATTGGTAGTTATTATTATTATCATATTTAATCATCATTATTGTTATTATGATGGGGATTATTATTATTGGCAGTAGTAGCAGTAGAAAATTAATATATGATATGAGCTATTATTATTATATTATTATTATTATTATTACTATTATGTATGTCAAGTTTATCATGATATTTTATTATTCTTATATAGATCATAGGATTATGATTATTTTATATGTATTATCAGCGGATTTTATTATTTATTATCATTATATTATATTCATTTATTATTATTATATTAGTATTATTATTATTAGTATTATTATTATTATTATTATGGATTGTTATTATTATTATTAATCAGATTATTATATTATTGATTTATTATCTTATAGTATTATTAATTATTATTAAATTGATATTATTCATATTATTTATATTTATTATATCATTTATATTATTAGTATATGATTATTAGTTATTCTTATTATTATTATTATTATTATTATTATTTATTATTTATTGTTTATTATTATTCTTATATATTATTATTATTATTATTATTGCTATTATATTATTATTATTATCATTATTATTATTTATTATTATGATATTATTATTATTATTATTATTATAGTTCTTTATTATTATTATTATTATTATTATAGTATATTATTATGTTATTGTTATTATTATTATTTATTATTTATATTATTATTTATTGATTATTATTATTATTATTATTTATTATTATTATTTTATTCTTTATTATTATTATTATATGTTATATTCTTATTATTATTATTATTATTATTATTATTATTCTTTATTATTATTATTTTATTTTGATTGTTCTATGTCATTATGATTATTTATATTCGGAGTTAGTATATTTATTATTATTATTATTATTATTATTATTATTATTCGAGTGTGAGGTAGAATGAGGTATTATTATTATTATTATTGTTATTTATCATTATTATTGTATTTATCATCATTATTTATTATTTATATTTATTATTATTATTATTATTATTATTATTATTATTATTATGTTTATTTTATTATTATTTATTATTATTATTATATATAGATATATATATATATTATATATATATATTATTGTGAATATAATAGTTATTATTATTATTATTATATCTTATTATTATAGTTTTATTATATTATATATATATTCTATATAATATATATATATATATATATATATATATATATATATATATATATATGTGTGTGTATATATATATATATATATATATATATATATATATATATATATATATATATATATATATATTATATTATATAGGCTCCGTGTCGGACGTTACGACTTCCCCCCCGCTTCCTCGCTTTGTTCGCTTCACTTCAACAGAAGGGTTAGACACCAGATTACCCATAATCCCTCTGAAACTACAAAGGGTTTTAGGGTTTTTTTTTCGGGGCTTACGCTCCCGGATCTGAGCTCACCTTTGGAAGAAGCTGTGAGATGCTCTCCGGATCTCCACGCCAGCATTTCTATATAGCTTCTGTTCTGTGCCTCGTCCTTCTCTTTTATCCCTTTCTTTCTTTCTTTCTTTCTTCTTCCTTTCTTTCTCTCTTTCACTCTTTCGTCCTGTAATATTAAAAGAAACTGCCGAGAGAAACTGTGGCTGTTTTTTTTCCCCTCCTTCTTCTTTTTTATCTCCTGCCAAAGCCGAAGCCTGACTGAACTTTTTTCAAAGTGCTTACGATCAAAGCTTTTTTTTTTTTTTTTCCTCCCCTCACACTGTTGAATTCGGACGCTCTCGGGGCACATCACATTTCCTCTTAAGTTTTTCTCCGCGGTATATGCGCCCCTTCACACTCCAGTGTTTTATTATAGCAAGAGCGACTAACAATCCCAGCCGCAGGCGACCAATCAGCGGCCATTTTCCTTTTTTTTTTTTTTTCCCTAACGATGGGCGGAGCCACAACCGGCATTAGGAGTTTTCCATCCTCTTGTATCTCGGAGCTGTAGAACTCATTCCCACATGACTATGAAGATCAGTTTGGAGTGGAAGATCTTCCAGAACACAACGGTCCGTGTTTCTGCATTGCACCCGCCGGGCCTTTTCACCTACATCAGTACCAGACCCGACCCAAATCTCCACTTGATACGATACCTGCTGAAATATCACGATACCAATACCAAAACGATACTGTGGGGAAGAAAATACCAAATTATTTATTTATAAACACCCTAGCTTTGTCAGGGGATTCGAGTCCGGGGATCACCAATATATTCATTTATTATTCATTCATTCATTCATTCATTCATTCATTCATCTTCTAGCGCTTTATCCGATCTTCCCTCGGGTCACGGGGAGTCTGTGGGCATTAAGTCTATATCAGGCGTCTATGGGCATTAAGGCAGGATACACCCTGGATGGAATGCCAACCCATCACACACACACACTCACACACACTCACACACACACACACACACATACTCATTCACACACACATTCATACACTAGGGAAAATTTTCCAAGTGCCAATCAACCTACCGTGCATGTTTTTGGACCGGGGGAGGAAACCGGAGAACCCGGAGAAAAAACCCCCTGAGACACGGGGAGAACATGCACAAACTCCACTCACACACACACATGGCCGAGACGGGAATCGAACCCGGACCCTGGTGGTGTGAAGCGAGAACATGCTAAGCACTAAACCACCGTGCCCCTTTTATATTTATATATACATACATATATATATATATATATATTAGATATATATATATATATATATAGGTATGTATGTATGTATATATATATATATATATATATATATATATATATATATATATATATATATATATATATATATATATATATGTGTGTGTGTATTTATTTATTTATCCCGGTCTTTTGAGGGAGATTACTTTAAAAAGGAATTCTGAAGGTTTAATCCCGCTAACATGTCCCGTGGGATTGGGATCAGGATTGGATAACAAACACATGCATACTCACTATTCCTATGGAATAATGCATTACATAATCGTGAAAAAAATAGACTTGTATGTAAGAGATACTCGGAGATGGGATAAATCTCGCACAGCTGGCATTCCCGATTCGTCTCCGAGTGGATCGTCGTCCGTGAAGTCGGAATCCCGTAGCTGGGATGGAAATTGTCGGCTTTTTTCCGCCGCGTTGTGCTTCGTTTAATTACTTAGTGGATGTGCTGGTTAAGATGCCATCTGATGTGGAGTGGGATTGCGTGTGTTGTGTGTGGTGTGTGTGTGTGGGTGTGTGTGTGTGTGTGTGTGTGTGTGTGTGTGTGAGATGGCATGTCGGAAGTGTCACAGAATGACAGTCTGTAGCGGAGCAAGCTGTGCCCATTCACAACGCAGAGTGTAGCTGCTCACAAACGTGAGAAGGTCTGTGGTGTGGAAATGTGTGTGTGTGTGTGTGTGTGTGTGTGTGTGTGTGTGTGTGTGTGTGTGTGTGTGTTCGTGCGCTAATGTCCATGCCCGACTGCCTTAATGTGGGAACATGAGGAACTTGTACAAAGTGTACAATTAGCCTGGAAACACACAGGAGACGTCTGATGTTCTGGATGAAGCGCGGCGTGGGATTAATTGGCGCTCGCTCGTCTCAAACAAAAAGCCCGCGTCCTTCTCCTCCCATTAACATTCAATCCAAGCACTACGGAGAATCAGCGCCTTGTTAGCCACGGATGCTAGTCGATAGCGTGTAGCTGCAGGAAAAGGGAATACAATAACCGCTTCAAAATGTAGGGTTGAATTTTAACCCTTATTATTTATATATATATATATATTATAGATATATACATATATATATTCAGCCTTCATTATCTTCTACCCTTTTCCGATTTTCAGGGTCACGGGGAGCCCCGACATATGGAATCCAACCCATCGCAGGACACACACACACACACACACACACATATATAGGGACAATTTTTATGCCAATCAACCTACCCGTGCATGTTTTTGGACCGGGGGGAGGAAACCAAGAACCCGGGAATCGAACCCGGATCCTGGCGGTGTGAGGCGAACGTGCTAACCATAAACACCGTGCTCTGCTACACATATATATATATATTATATATAAATGCAAGGGGACACAGTGTTTTATCACGTTCGCCTCACACCGCCAGGGTCCGGGTTCGATTCCCGTCTCGGCCATGTGTGTGTGGAGTTTTGCATGTTCTCCCCGTGCCTCAGGGGGTTTTTCTCCGGGTTCTCCGGTTTCCTCCCCCGGTCCAAAAACATGCACGGTAGGTTGAATTGGCACCTTGGAAAATTGTCCCTAGTGTATGAATGTGTGTGTGTGTGTGTGTGTGTGTGTGTGTGTGTGTGTGTGTGTGTGTGTGATGGGTGGGCATTCCATCCAGGGTGTATCCTGCCTTAATGCCCATAGACGCCTGAGATAGACACAGACTCCCCGTGACCCGAGGGATGATCGGATCGGATAAAGCTAGAAGATGAATGAATGAATGAATGAAATGAATGATAAATGTAAGGGATTATTTGGCTTTGATATATTTGGATAAAAGAGCGATAAAGGGGGGAATAAATGTAATGTATTGCTAACGTAACTAGCAATGCGTGTAAATTGTGTAGTAATAAAAGTGAAAAACGTAAAAAAAACACCTGGTAATAAAAAATAAAAAAGCTTTTAGAAACAAATCATAAGAAAAAAAGTTTTTCTTGTGAAAAACAAAAGTTTTGCTTGTGTTGGTGTTAAAGGTCACGGTAAACTCTCGCCACGTTATTTTTGCTGGTTTGATTTCGTTATTTTTTAATAGTGTTTGAAAAACGGCTTTTAAAAAAGCTTTTATGTTCCCACTCAAACAAATCATCGGGGGGCTAAGAAAAACACTTTTCTCACAGTTGGACAAAATTTCTTGCTTGGAAGGAAACAAAAGTTTTGCCTTGTGTTGGTGTTGGCAAAGGTCACGGTAACGCACTCTCGCCACGTTATTTTTGCTTTGGTTTTATTTCTTTATTTTTTCATTCATCTTCAAAGTGTTTGAAAGCGAACGGCTTTTAAACGAGAAACCACTTTATCCCGGTCTGTTCTTGGTTCTGCTAGTAAAGAGCGAGGTCAAAGTTCCCACTCAACGCCCGCACTTGGCATTTTCAAGGCTCGGACGTCGAGGGGCTGAAGTGATTTCATGCGCAGCTTCACTTTGACGCTTTGTCTCACTGGATGTTGGACAGAAATGTGTCCTGGATGTGTTCCTAATGAAGTTCATTCAGGTGCATGCTTTTATTTATTTATTTATTTATTTTCTCTATTATTATTATTATTATTATTCTTCTACGGGGGAGCATGGTGGTTTAGTGGTTTAGCACGTTCGCCTCACACCGCCAGGGTCCGGGTTCGAGTCCCGTCTCGGCCATGTGTGTGTGTGGAGTTTGTGCATGTTCTCCCCGTGCCTCAGGGGGTTTTTTTTTCTCCGGGTTCTCCGGTTTCCTCCTCCCCCGGTCCAAAAACATGCACGGTAGGTTGATTGGCACCTTGGAAAATTGTCCCTAGTGTTGAATGTGTGTGTGTGTGTGTGTGTGTGTGTGTGTGTGTGTGTGTGTGATGGGTTGGCATTCCATTCCATCCAGGGTGTATCCTGCCTTAATGCCCATAGACGCCTGAGATAGACACAGACTCCCCGTGACCCGAGGGAAGATCGGATAAAGTGCTAGAAGATGAATGAATGAATGAATGAATGAATGAATTAATTATTAATCCTAAATGTGCGAATAGCGCTCCAACCAATGCAGATATTTGTTTTGCCTGATATATCTCTCTCTCTCTCTCTCTCTCTCTCTCTGTATATATATATAGATATATATATATATATATATATATATATATATATATATATATATATATATATATATATATATATATATATATACACACACACACACACACACACACACTGGTACTATCGAGGTATCACGGTACAAAACCCGTTTTTAAAAAGATACAATTATTTGTTACAAATTTATTAAAAAAAAAAAAAAGATAAAAAAAACTGACTGCTGTAGTGACGAGTACTGGGCTATAGGGGGCAGCGTCTGCACAAGCGGAATTATTATTTTTTTTTCTTTTTTTTTTCCTCCCCCCCTCTCGGATGCACTCCAACTTTTCCTGCTGAGGAAACTTGAGCTGCAAACATTGGCTGTTTATTAATAAACAATTCTGGTATTACCGCAATCACAGTATCGTTTTGGTATTGGTATCGTGATATTTCCTGTAGGTATCGTATCAAAGGCAGAATTTTCACATCCTGCCAATTTGTGTTTTCCACTAACATTATAACGCCAGCGGAATAAAGAGCGACGTCACTTTTCGTGTTTTTTTTTTTTTTTTTGTTTTTTTTTTTTTTTTTTTTTTTCTTTTTCCCTTTTTCACGGCGTGCACTCGCTCACCCTCCGATCCAATCGACTCGCACAAGTCATCTATCAGCCCGAGTCACGGCAGAGCTGACGTGTGAACACTCTCCTCCTGGGGGAACCGTCTCGAGTCAATAAGCTATCCCTGACCGCCGTGATTAGCATCCTGCTCCGCAATTTGTCTCCATCTCCTTTAGCTCGTCGTCGATTAGACGGCTGCCCTGCTTAGCAAATTAGCAACGCAATTAAAGGCGGCGATGAAACGAACGACTTAAAGAGAAAAAAAGTGTCAACGACTTTTAAGACTTTATACAGTACCGAGAATTCACACATTTCACACCCAGTTTGTATCATTAATCAATTTTACTAATTAAACAAACAAATAAATAAATAACGCATGTAAATGATACATATATAAATTTATATAATAATAATAATATATATAATAATAATAATACTAATAATAATAATCATAATGATAATAATAAGAAGATGATGTTGATGATAATATATAATAATAACTTATAATAATAATAATAATGCTAATTGTAATATTAAATAATAATGATAATGATAATAATAATAAAGATAATAATTGCTAATCCTAATAATAATAAAATAATAATAAAATAATATATAATGTAATAAAATATAATAATAATAATAATAATAATGATGATGAATATATAATTGAATTGATAGTGATAATGATGATGATAATGATGATAATAATAATAATAATACCTATAAAATAATAATAATGTAATAATGATAATAATAATAATAATGAATAATAATAATAATAATGATAATAATGTTAATGATAATAATAATAATAATAATACTAATAATGATAATAATAATGATGAATGATAATAATAATAATAATAATAATAATAATAATAATATTAATAATGATAATAATAATAATAATAATAATAATAATAATAATGATATAATGATAATAATAATAATAATAATAATAATGATAATAATATAATGATAATAATAATAATAATAATAATAATAATAATAATAATAATACTATGATAATAATAATAATGATTCCTACTACTACTACTACTACTACTAATAATGATTTTATAATATAATAATAATAAGAAAATAATAATAATAATAATAATAATAATATAAGAATAATAATAATGATGATGAGACGAAATAAGAATAGGTGGCTATAAATATTTTCAGGACATAAACAAGCAAATAAATAAATAAATGGTCTGTTTTGTGGTCTATTTTTAAAGTTTATAAAATAATAATAATAATAATAATAATAATAATAATAATAACAATTAATGGGTTTGGTATTCCATCCAGGGTGTATCCTGCATTAATGCCCATAGACGCCTGAGATAGACACAGACTCCCCGTGACCCGAGGGAAGATCGGATAAAGCGCTAGAAGAATAATGAATGAATGAATGAATGAATGAATGAATGAATGAATAAAGTATTATTATTAAAGTATTAATAGAGTATTAAAATGCCGGCGCGATGATAAACGTGTGATCTGACTTCCTTCCCGAGTGCCGTCGTGGACATTTATAGAAAAAGACGGTACTTTTGCCTCGTCGTCGTCTTCTTTTTTTTTTTTTTCCATTTATTTTATTTTGATTTGCTGGGATGGAACTCGCGCCTCCCGAGGTGAGGAAAGTCACTTCCCTGAACAGAAGAGACGGAAAAGGGAAGACGCTCACAACGCCGGGATCATGTTTGCAAAATAAAATAAAAAAAAAAAGAGAGAGAGAGAGAGAGATGGAAATAGTGGTTCTTAAGTTGATGATGGTGAGATCATGGAGAAAGAAAGATACAAGATGTATTCCATCGTCCGTCTCTCTGACTCACTTTCTCGTTTTGATGATCTGGACTTTTTAGACAGGAAAGAAAACGTGTAAAAAAAAAAAAAAAAAAAAAAAAAAGGAAGGAAAAGTTTGGCAAATCAGACCTTCGCTGCCCGACTGCCAGCTTCCTCCCATCTCCAGGGCTCATGGGTGGACAGAAATAGATGGCATTGGATATTTTCCATCTCTCTCTCTCTCTCTCTCTCTCTCTCTCTCTGACACTTGGTAGCTTGAAGTTAAAATCTCTTTTTCTTTCTCTTTTCTTTTTTTCTTCGGGAGAAGAGCCAGGCGTAGAGGGAGATTCCCTGTGGGAGCGAGGGAGGATATTTTAAACCGTATCCGGTTTGTGTGTTAATTGGCGAAAACCGGCGAATCAGAACAGCGCACTCGGGGCGATCCGGATATGATGGATTTAAAAAAAGGAATTTATATATATATTATATATTCATTATATCATAGGGGGCACGGTGGCGTAGCGATTTGCACGTTCGCCTCACACACCGCCAGGGTCCGGGTTCGATTCCCGTCTCGACCATGTGAGT
>JACRUU010000021.1:1875719-1933219 GCA_030449085.1 Kryptopterus vitreolus
AGATGGGTGAATGGATAGACAGACAGACAGACAGACAGACAGACAGACAGATGGGTGAATGGATAGACAGACAGACAGACAGACAGACAGACAGACAGATGGGTGAATGGATAAAAAAAGAACGAGGAGAATAGACAGACAGACAGACAGACAGATGGGTGAATGGATAGACAGACAGACAGACAGACAGATGGTTGAATGGATAGACAGACAGACAGACAGACAGACAGATAGATAGATAGATAGTGTGAAATAAATCAATTGCCAAATGAAAATGACTTACTAAATAAACAAATAAAAAATAAATAAAAAGGCGTCACCGTGGCGACGCAGGACGACGGCTGTTTGTCGGATCGTAGCGGCGGCTGAAGGGTGAACGATTTGGGGCTGAGGGTGATTTTTAGGGGTGAAGGGTGATTTTTAGGGGTGAAGGGTGATTTGGGAATGTCCGATGGCTCGCTCGTGTTTTGTCCTGCTGCGTTATCGATCGTTCTTTCTCTCAAAGACAAAACGAAAGGGACGAGTGCGAGGTTTCAGAGCGAGAGAAAAACAGAAAGTCCGAAAGTCCAGGACTTGTAATTCCGTCATGCATCAAAAATGACATCCAAAATAAGGTCAGATTGGATTTCAAAAGCGAGTCTCCATTTCATCCATTTCATCGTGGGATTTTCCGACGTGGAGATTCCTGCCTGCGTTGGTAAAAGTCTGTGTAGTGTGGAGACGCCGTTCACCGCGGAGACGCCCGGGGTGTGGAGACGCCGTTCTCCATGGAGACGCCCGGGGGTGGAGACGCCGTTCACCGTGGAGACGCCGTCTCGCTGGTGTAGCTCCAATCCCATGCCTGGATTTCCTCGTTATTATTCCGAAACACTTCCTCTCCGTGTCCTCGCTCCACG
The DNA here is from genome assembly GCA_030449085.1 of Kryptopterus vitreolus. Taxonomy (NCBI): domain Eukaryota; kingdom Metazoa; phylum Chordata; class Actinopteri; order Siluriformes; family Siluridae; genus Kryptopterus; species Kryptopterus vitreolus. The sequence goes on from JACRUU010000021.1 coordinate 1,876,616, forward strand.
TCACGTCCGTCCTCCTTCCGAGGCTTCCTTCCCGTCCCTCGCCTCCATTCCCTTTACTTTTCCCCAAACTCCGCACTCGTCCCCGCGCCTCTCCGACGCCTCGTCGCTCCGTGTCCACTCCCGCGTCCACTCCCGTATCTGTCCTATCTGCCACGCTTCGCCGGATTTCCCCGGGTTTGCCGGAAAACAAGGCTCGGATATAAACGCTGTCGGGAATGTTTACTGGAGGATGAAGGAACCACCGAGTCCGGAATTACGATTGGGAATTTGAGACTCCGGTAGTCAATATACAAGTGTATCATCCTTTCATCCTTAAGCCCCTCCCCTTTCTTCCTTTCATTCTTCCTTTTTTTCCCTCCTTTTTTCACACATGATTGTATCTTCCTTTTTCTCATGATTTTCTCATTCTTTCTTTCCTCCTTTCTTTCTTTCTTCCTTCCTTCCATCCTTTCTTTCTTTCTTTCTTTCCTCCTTTCTTTTGCGCATGATTGTATCTTTCTTTTTCTCATGATTTTCTAATTCTTTCTTCCTTTCGTTCTTTCTTTCTTCCTTTCTTTCTTTCTTTCTTTCTTTCTTTCTTTCCTCCTTTCTTTTGCGCATGATTGTATCTTCCTTTTTCTCATGATTTTCTTATTCTTTCTTTCTTTTTTTCTTTCTTCCTTTTTTTCCACACATGATTGTATCTTTCTTTTTCTCATGATTTTCTCATGATTTTCTCATTCATTCTTTCTTCCTTTCCTTTCTTTCCTTTCTTTCTTTCTTTTTCTTTCTATTTTCTTATCTTTCTTTCTTCTTTCTTTCTTTCTTCCTTCCTTTCTTTCTTTCTTTCTTTCTTCCTTTCTTTCTTTCTTTCTTTCTTTCTTCCTTTCTTTCTTTCTTTCTTTCCTCCTTTCTTTTGCGCATGATTGTATCTTCCTTTTTCTCATGATTTTCTAATTCTTTCTTCCTTTCTTCCTTTCTCTCTCTCTTTCTCTCTTTCTTTCTTCCTTCCTTTCTTTAACAAATAGACCCATTAGCAAGGGGAAAAAAAGAAACAAATTTCCTTTAATAAGATCGATGAGACTCGAATGCGTCTCCGCTGCGTACGATCTTTAATCCGGGGAATTTGCATGAATTAAGCTGATCCTGGATCAGGAGACCTCATCTCCATCCAGCTGCTACACTCAAACACAACTTCTCTTTCTTTCTTTCTTTCTTTCTTTTTTTTTTCTTTTAAGATCCTCCCGTATTTATAGCTGCTCATTATCCTGCACAGAATTAATTAGCGCATCTGCATGCGACGCCACATTGCTCAGGTGCGAACGGGTGCGCCGAACCTAATGAGATTTCCAGCTGGATTGCGTTAATGCCCTCAAGGTTCTCCTGAGCCATGAATTTTTCTTCTTTTCTTTTTTTTTTTTTTTTTTTTCTTTTTTTTTTTTTTTTTTTTTTTTTCCAGGACCCAGCAGGATCGCTTTAAAAAAAATAAATAATAAAATAAATAAAAATGTTGCATATTAACATCAGCCCCTGATGAAATTGTGATGAGTTAGCATGCGAGGGCTCAGTCGAGTCTGCAGGCGATGTGGGGAACATGATGTCTGAGTTATCCAATAATGAGGCGGGGAGATTTAATTTTTTCCTGCTTTTATTTATTTATTTTTTTATATGACCGTATTAACAATTTAATCATCACGCAATCAGTTTTATTCCTTTTTTTTTTTGAGTTTTATTTGTATTAAATATTGATCCAAACAACCAATTATTTCATTTTTTTTTTTTTTAATTGGCCTCTGAGAAAGAAGGTGTAGAATTTGCTGAGCCGCTGGCAAAGCGAACGGCAGGGTCACTGTACTGCTCTATACTCCATCAGCATCTCCTTACACGTATATAGTACTAGCGTAGGTTGTTAGCGCTGAACGATCCGGCGGGAGCTAGCAAAAAAAAATTAATTAATAATAATAAAAAAAAATGTCATGCAAATTTGGGGTTTAATGGAGCCACAAAATTCACATTTACATTCGCATGCAAGTTTCCTGGTTCGGGAGGAAATAAAAGACAAAACATATATATTTTTGTTTTTAATAAATAAATCAATAAATAATTTGTATTTATGATCAACATCATTAGTTAAATAATTAGAAATAAATTGGCATTTGCAATGCATGTTAAATTCATATATATATAAAATATTTTTATAAAATATCATATATATATATATATATATATATATATTTAGATCATTATACATTATATACATATTATATATATATATTTTATATTTTTATATATATATTTATTTATTTTTTTACGTAAATACATAGTACAACATAGAAATGCTTCATGCGACCGTCCAACAGGTAAACATGAAGAAAAAAAGGGAAAAAATGCATTCCATAATTTATTTAAATAATGGAAAGAAAATAGAAAAAAAAGAATCAAATAAAAAAAGATATTATATCAATTAATTTGTGTGTTTAATTCATTAGCAAAATCAAATTAATTAAATAACATGTTTTAATATATTAAATTAAAACGGAATAAAATAAACACTTTAATGGAAATGTTTTCGCATGACACCGCGCTGCCCTATTGTTGTGTACGTTTTCAAGTTTAATAATAAATAATTAAAATAAACATATATCTTATCGTGTTGAGATCGGTCACTGAGGAAGATAGCAAGTCGTCTCTCTCTCTCTCTCTTCTCTCTCTCTCTCTCTCTTCTCTCTCATGACTTGCGTTTACTGGCGTTTTCGAGGCCCAGGGTGGCGTTTCGGAGCGTCACTGCCTGTCGAGTTGCTGTTTTTTCATGTATATAAGCGAGACAGAAGGTCATCTGATGGTGAAGCGCTTCTAATCACGATGATGGACATTTTGGGATTTTTTTTCTTTTTATGATTGCACTGAAAAATGAACCGTAAGAAAGGAAATATCTAGTAAATATTTATTTATTTATTTTATTGCCATGAAGGATAATAAGTCTTAAACAATAACAACATGATCTCCATCACAAATACACGCATTAACTTTCTCTAGAGATCCCATCAATGGAAAGGGAATTGAATCGTTCATCTCACGAGTCGTTTGGAATGAATCGTTCATACTTTTATCATATCATGTGATGAAAGAACGAACGATTCACTCCAAACGACTCATGAGAGAAAAAAATACTTTTGTAAAATATCCTATATTATATATATATATATATATATATATATATATATATATATATATATATATATATATATATATATATATATATCATTATTCATTTATCTTCTAGCGCTTTATCCGATCTTCCTCTCGGGTCACGGGGAGCCTGTGTCTATCTCAGGCGTCTATGGGCATTAATGCAGGATACACCCTGGATGGAATGCCAATCCATCACACACACACACACACACACACACACACACACACACACACACCACACAAACCCCTGAGGCACGGGGAGAACATGCACAAACTCCACACACACATGGCCAAGACGGGAATCGAACCTCAGACCCTGGAGGTGTGTGTGTATATGTATATATATATATATATATATATATATATATATATATATATATATATATATATATATATATATATATATATATATAATAAAAAGTGTGTAATATCAATTAAATTGTCTAATTAATTAATTTGCAAAATGAAATTCATTTAAATGTGATAAAAGAATGAATGATTCATACCAAATGACTCATGAGCCAAAATGACTCAATTCCATGTCCTGAATAATGCGTCTATGGGAGCCACGTGTTCCCGAATGTTCCCCAATGTTCCCCAATGTTCCCGAATGTTCCCGAATGTTCCCTCAGACGCGGATTAGAAGATAACGGAGATTTATTTTGTTTGCGATGCTTTTCGAGACGATTCGCTCTTCCGAGTCGCTTTAAACGAATCGTTCATGAGCGACTCCTCGCAGGATGGAGCCTCCGCAGCATCTCAGTAATGCTCTTGTAATTAAACAATCCACAATTACAGTGGGAATAAAAAGGAAGTGGCTAAATTTCTATTTCTTGAAAGGAGAAAATAAATGTTTTGGGATAAATAACTTTTTGACCCTGCGGACATTTTCCGAGCACTTCATACAGCAAAAAAAAAACCAAGAGAAATAAAAATATCTGTAAAGTGAATAATGAGCGTGGTGCTCCTCCTCATTGTCTCTCTTTACCCGGCTTAATCACCAGGCAGTTAATGAAAATGAAATTACTTGCAGACCGGATGGTTGCAAATGGGCACAAACATAATCATCTCCACCGTAGAGCTCGTCTTACACTCAGTACCATCACCAAGCCCTTCCTCAGCCTCCGACGCCCCGATCCACACCCAGAGTCGAACCTGGATTTAACCTAACCTGCCGTTATTCGGCATGGTGATACCCCGGAGAGACGCGCTGTTTATCATGTTTTACCCTCGGAAACATCGTCTGGCTTTTGGTGAGATGTTCGTTGATGGCGACCTCATGATGCGACGCACACCCACCACAGACCAGCTTACTGGAGACAGAATGATGACGAGTTGAACATCATCAAAAACGAACAAACAGAGGAACCAAAAAAACTCAAAAAATGGAAAAACAGAAATGTCTTTGTAAAAACACACGTTCTTCTGAGAACTCGGGAATGAGAAAACAAATCAGTAAACAACAACAACAAGGCAAACAAGGTGAGGGCAAACAACATGAACACCAACAACAAGAAGGTGAACGCCAACAACGCCAACAAGGCGAACAACAACAATGCCAACAACAGCAAGGTGAACAACAACAACAAGACGAACAAGGTGAACAACAACGCGAACAACAACAACAACAAGCCAAACAACAACGCGAACAACAACAAGCCAAACAACACGAACGGCAACAAAAGGAAGGCGAACAACAACAATAAGGCCAACAAGGCGAAGGCCAACAACATGAACGCCAACAACAACGCGAACAAGGCGAACAACAACGCGAACAAGGCGAACAACAACACGAACAAGGCGAACAACAAGATGAACAACAACAATGCCAACAACAGCAAGGTAAACAACAACAACTAGACGAACAAGCCCAACAACAATGCGAACAACAACAATAAGACGAACAAGGCGAAGGCCAACAACATGAACGCCAACAACAACAAGGCAAACAGCAAGGTGAACAACAACAAGACGAACAAGGTGAACAACAACGCGAACAACAACAACAACAAGCCAAACAACAAGCCGAACAACAACAAGCCAAACAACACGAACGCCAACAAAAGGAAGGCGAACAACAATAAGGCCAACAAGGCGAAGGCCAACAACATGAACGCCAACAACAACGCGAACAAGGTGAACAACAACAACAACAAGACGAACAAGGTGAACAACAACGTGAACAACAACAACAAGCCAAACAACAACGCGAACAACAACAAGCCAAACAACACGAACGCCAACAACAATAAGGCGAACAAGGCGAAGGCCAACAACATGAACGCCAACAACAACAACAACAACGCGAACAAGGCGAACAAGATGAACAACAGGAAGGCGAACAACAACAACAAGGCAAACAACGTGAACAACGCGAAAAGCACGGCTAATGAACGAGGACGTAGGGATAGGGCATAGGCAGCAAAGGGCCCAGTGGCGCCCCCTAGTGGTCCACACAGTCAAAGTCCAGAGTTATTGTTTTGTATTTTTCCTCCCTCCTCCTCCTCCCTCTGAGTATCATTAACTCATAAGTACAATATTGCTTTGCTGATGACACGTAGCAACAGCTTTAATCAAGCCGAGAAAAGTGTACCAGACGCCAGACGGCTCTCTAATTTCCTTCGTCTTCTACTGTAACGGCAAAACCAAGTAATTATTTTATTATTATATTTATATTATTATTATTATTATTATTATTATTATTATATTATGGGGGATGGTCTTCTCCACGTGGGCAGGTTTGCTGGAAAGAGAAATCGGACCTGTTTGTTTGGACGCGGTGGTGTAAACAAAGTCTACATTTAAACTTTAACGTGGATATTCATCTACACAGGACAGTAGCGTTAGGCATACTGACTTACGAATGTCGGCGCTCCTTGTGACTGCGCGTTCGGCCTTGTGCTGCCACCTGCTGGCTCGTCGAATAGCATTTTTATTGCTTATATCGCCTGTATGTCAAATGTAGACACGGAATTTGCTCTTCATGGTCAAGGACATGTATATGATAAAGGGTTAATGAAGATGAATGAATGGACTTTTTCATATCAGTCTTATCGGGACATCCCCCCCCCCCCCATGATATATCTCTATTCAAAATGTAATAAGCAGTGTCACTTTTCAATGACTTTATAAAAGTAAAGGAAACGGTCACATTTGATTATCTTTCGTTTGTCCACCAGGTGAAAAAAAAAACGTCTCGAACCCTCGAACCGTCGTTTTAGTGAAATGAATCCTGAGAATCCTGGCGTCGTCGAAAACAGTGATTTTACACGATTTAAATGAAATGAAATGAAATTACAAAACACTGTTACATGTAACTTTTTACTCATCCAACACTGTGTGTGTGTGTGTGTATGTGTATATGTATGTGTGTATATATATATATATATATAGATGGATGGATAGATAGATAGACACAGACAGACAGACATATGGATGGATGGATAGATGGATAGATAGAAGTGGGTGAGAAGTGGAGGAGGAGTGGATGAGGAGTGGATGAGAATAGATGAGAATGGATGAGAAGTGGGTTGTGGATGAGAATGGATGAGGAGTGGCGGAGGAGTGGATGAGAAGTGGATGAGGAGTGGATGAGAAGAGCGATGGAGTGGATGAGGAGTGGATGAGGAGAGCGATGAGAAGAGCGATGGAGTGGATGAGGAGTGGATGAGAAGAGCGATGGAGTGGATGAGGGATTGAAGAGAAGTGGAGGAGAAGAGCGTTAGAGTGGATGAGGAGTGGAGGAGAAGTGGATGAGGAGTTGATGAGGAGTGGATGAGTGGATGAGAAGAGCGTTAGAGTGGATGAGAAGTGGATGAGTGGATGAGAAGAGCGTTAGAGGGTTGATGAGTGGAGGAGAAGTGGATGAGAAGAGCGTTAGAGTGGATGAGGAGTGGATGAGTGGATGAGAAGAGCATGAGTGGATAGAGTAGATGAGTGAGTGGATGAGAAGTGGATGAGGAGTGGATGGAGCGAAGTGGATGAGTGGATGAGAAGAGAGCGTTAGAGTGGATGAGTGGATGAGTGGATGAGTGGATGAGAAGAGCGTTAGAGGGTTGATGAGTGGAGGAGAAGTGGATGAGTGGATGAGTAGAGCGTAGAGTGGATGAGGAGTGGATGAGTGGATGAAAAGAGCGTTAGAGTAGATGAGGAGTGGATGAGAAGAGTGTTAGAGTGGATGAGAAGTGGATGAGTGGATGAGAAGAGCGTTAGAGTGGTGCGTTGAAGTGGAGGAGAAGTGGAGGAGAGGGTTGGATGAGTGGAGGAGAAGTGGATGAGGAGTGGATGAGAAGAGCGTTAGAGTGGATGAGGAGTGGATGAGTGGATGAGAAGAGCGTTAGAAGTGAGGATGAGAGAGATGGAGTGGATGAGGAGTGGATGAGGAGTGGATGAGGAGTGGATGAGTGGATGAGAAGAGCGTAGAGCGGATGAGAGTGGATGAGTGGATGAGTGGATGAGTGGATGAGAAGAGCGTTAGAGGGTTGATGAGTGGAGGAGAAGTGGATGAGTGGATGAGAAGAGCGTTAGAGTGGATGAGGAGTGGATGAGTGGATGAAAAGAGCGTTAGAGTAGATGAGGAGTGGATGAGAAGAGTGTTAGAGTGGATGAGGAGTGGAGGAGAAGTGGATGAGGAGTGGAGTGGAGATGAGTGGATGAGTGGAGGATGAGTGGAGGATGAGTGGAGGATGAGTGGATGAGGAGTGGATGAGTGGATGAGAACAGCGTTGAAGTGGAGGAGAAGTGGAGGAGAAGTGGATGAGTGGATGAAAAGAGCGTTAGAGTGGATGATGGATGAGGAGTGGTGGATGAGAAGTGGAGAGTGTTAGAGTGGATGAGAAGTGGATGAGTGGATGAGAAGAGCGTTAGAGTAGATGGTGAGTGGAGGAGTGGATGAGGAGTGGATGAGAGGATATGGATGAGAGGATGAGAGGAGTGAGGAGTGGATGGATGATGGATGAGGAGTGAGAAGGCGGAGGAGTGGATGAGGAGGAAGTGGATGAGAAGAGGAGTGGAGGGAGTGGAGGAGAAGTGGATGAGGAGTGGATGAGGAGTAGATGAGTGGATGAGTGGATGAGAAGAGCGTTAGAGTGGATGAGGAGTGGAGGAGATGAGTGGTGAGGAGAGGATGAAGTGGATGAGGAGTGGAGTGGAGGAAGTGGATGAGTGGATGAAAAGAGCGTTAGAGTGGATGAGGAGTGGATGAGAGGAGATGGAGTGGAGTTGAGAGTGGATGAGAGGAGTGGATGAGGGAGTGGATGAGAAGAGCGTTAGAGTGGATGAGGAGTGGATGAGGAGTGGAGTGGATGAGGAGTGGAGGAGAAGTGGATGAGTGGATGAGAAGAGCGTTAGAGTAGATGGTGAGTGGAGGAGTGGATGAGGAGTGGAGGATGAGTGGATGAGAAGAGCGTTAGAGTGGATGAGGAGTGGATGAGTGGATGAGAAGAGCGTTAGAGTGGATGAGGAGTGGATGAGTGGATGAGAAGAGCGTTGAGGAGTGGATGAGGAGTGGATGAGAAGTGGATGAGGAGTGAAGGAGAAGTGGATGAGGAGTGGATGAGTGGATGAGAAGAGCGTTGAGGAGTGGATGAGTGGATGAGTGGATGAGAAGAGCGTTAGAGTGGTGGATGAGGAGTGATGAGGAGAAGTGGATGAGGAGTGGATGAGTGGATGAGTGGATGAGTGGATGAGGAGTGGAGGATGAGTGGATGAGAAGAGCGTTAGAGTGGAGAGTGGATGAGTGGAGGAGTGGATGAGGAGTGGATGAGAAGAGCGATGGAGTGGATGAGGAGTGGATGAGAAGAGCGATGGAGTGGATAGAGTGGATGAGGAGTGGATGAGTGGATGAGTGGATGAGGAGTGGAGGATGAGTGGATGAGAAGAGCGTTAGAGTGGATGAGGAGTGGATGAGGAGTGAGTGGATGAAGAGGGATGGAGTGGAAGAGCGAGAGTGGATGAGATGATGAGTGGATGAGTGGATGAGTGGATGAGGAGTGGAGGATGAGTGGATGAGAAGAGCGTTAGAGTGGATGAGGAGTGGATGAGTGGATGAGTGGATGAGAAGAGCGTTAGAGTGGATGAGGAGTGGATGAGGAGTGGAGGAGAAGTGGATGAGGAGTGGAGGAGTGGATGAGGAGTGGATGAGTGGATGAGGAGTGGATGAGGAGTGGATGAGGAGTGGATGAGAAGAGCGATGGAGTGGATGAGGAGTGGATGAGAAGTGGATGAGGAGTGGAGGAGAAGTGGATGAGGAGTGGATGAGAGGATGAGGAGTGGAGGAGGAGTGGATGAGAAGAGCGTTAGAGTGGATGAGGAGTGGATGAGTGGATGAGTGGATGAGAAGAGCGTTAGAGTGGATGAGGAGTGGAGGATGAGTGGATGAGGAGTGGATGAGTGGATGAAAAGAGCGTTAGAGTGGATGAGGAGTGAACGCAGGACTCGGAGCTACTCTGTGGAATGAGGGAAAGTATATGGAAGAAAGAAAAAGTGGTGGCACTACATCGCTGCATTGTCATGAATCATTACCCTGCGTGGTGACGGGGAGACGGGGGACGGGAGACGGGAGGAAAGAGAGACTATTAGAGAGACGGGATTGAGCAGATGCAATGAGTGAGAAAAGCTGTTCCCTAATCAGGTGGAACAGCAGTGCGTCCTCTTCCACCACCTGCCAAACAATGCGACGACAAACAAACCATGACTGCTGTCGTTCCCCTCGTCCTTAACGTCCTTTATTCTTCTCTAACGGATTAATCCCATCACACAGAGAGAGAGAGAGAGAGAGAGAGATCGACACATGAACCAGGTGGGAGTGCCGTGGGTAAGGCATGGGCTCTGGACCAGAAGGTCACTGGTTCAAATCCCGGCACCACTGACTCACAAGCGGGCCCTTGAGCAAGGCCCTTAACTGCTCATGCGTAAACGAAACGAGTTTCTTTTTAACCGTGAACTTTATTGATCCCGTAAACGAGAATGTAATGGAATAAATAATTGTAACTTAAAAACGCGTTAACTTAATTAACTTAATTAAAACGCGTTATTCATGTGTTAATTGACTTTACAATGTTATTAACGCCGCATACTATCTGCGCATTCACAACATGTACGAGCTCCTCACTATATTAGCGCACCGAACCTCAACGTATCATCACCTTATATGGAAAGCAACCGAAACCGGAACATAATTCTTAAAGGAGCCACGCCCAATTAAAACAAGCACTAAAAATTAACAAAGATTAAGATGAAAAGAATATGGTAAACAAATATGCCCATGGTAAACAAAAACAAAACCGTTTGGTTATACCTCGTTGTGCAACGACAGTAAAGTTCTATTCTATTCTAATATCGCAAATGCTAAAATAAAAAAACATTTAAATGCGTAGGAAAAAAAAAGTAGACGTAGAAAATTAAAAAGAGAAATGCGCGGTGTGCGTCAGGGTCCGGGTTCGATTCCCGTCTCGGCCATGTGTGTGTGTGGAGTTTGTGCATGTTCTCCCCGTGTCTCAGGGGGGTTTTCTCCGGGTTCTCCGGTTTCCTCCCCCGGTCCCAAAAAACACTTTGGAAAATTGTCCCTAGTGTATGAATATGTGTGTATGTGTATGTGTGTGTGTGTGTGTGTGTGTGTGTGTGTGTGTGTGTGTGTGTGATGGGTTGGCATTCCATCCAGGGTGTATCCTGCATTAATACCCATAGACGCCTGAGATAGACACAGACTCCCCGTGACCCGAGGGAAGATCGGATAAAGCGGTAGAAGATGAATGAATGAATGAATGAATGCGCGGTGTGTGTTTGTGTGTGTGAAAAGTGAATAATGGGATATTGTGGTTGTATTATAAGTTTTATTATTGTTATTGTTATTGTTGTTATTGCGGTTTCATGTTTTTTCGATGACACTTGGAGAGGTGTGTACGCTGCACTTTAAACACATATCCAGGAACAACAAACCCCGGGGGGGGGGGTAAACAAGTGTGTAAACCGAGGCCACAATAACAAACAAACAAATCTAATATGGGACGTGGGAGCGCAGTGGTTATCGTATTGGCCTCTCAACCGGAAGATCATGGGTTCACATCCCGCCATCACTACCAAAAAGCTGGGCCCTTGAGCACGGCCCTTAACCCTTTATTATAAGATAAGTAAAATACTTGTAATGATATGCACCAAATGCATTTTTCCCCACACGTCGACAAAAAGCCGATGGGAGTCTACACACACACACACACATGGATGGAGGAGTGGCAGATCGGTAGTGCTGAGATTTGAACTCATCACCATCACCATTTCATAGACACGGCGTTTTTTTTTTTTTTCTCTATCAAGGTTCTGGAATCACCTCATATATTTGTGGATATTTCTCCCTTTCCTGGTGAACGGGCGTCGTCCTCACACCTTTCCGAGGAACGTTTTCTCCATTCATTCATTCATTCATTCATTCATCTTCTAGCGCTTTATCCGATCTTCCCTCGGGTCACGGGGAGTCTGTGTCTATCTCAGGCGTCTATGGGTATTAATGCAGGATACACCCTGGATGGAATGCCAACACACACACACACACACACACACACACACACACACACACACACACACACACACACACACACACACACACACACACACACACACACACACACATTCATACACTAGGGACAATTTTCCAAGGTGCCAATCAACCTACCGTGCATGTTTTTGGACCGGGGGAGGAAACCGGAGAACCCGGAGAAAAACCCCCTGAGACACGGGGAGAACATGTACAAACTCCACACACACATGGCCGAGACGGGAATCGAACCCGGACCCTGGACCCTGGTCGGTGTGAGGCGAACGTGCTAACCACTAAGCCACCATAGTGCCCCCCCACGGTTTCTCCATTCCTTGTCTAATTACACACACAAGTTATGTAAATGTGATTAGATATAAAAGAATAGCATGCTGAGCACAACACACACACACACACACACACACACACACACACACACTTGTCCGTCCTGGTAGGCGGGAATAAATCAGGTCAGTGTGGTAAAGAAAACAAAAACAGAACCGCGATGAAGCACACACACACACACACACACACACACACACACACACTGCGCTTGTTAAGACATGGGTTTCGATCCCTTCCTGTCCTCGTTACTTTCCGATGGCAGTGAGAAGACGGACTTCTGCTACTTTTACAGAAAGGATGGGATGATTGTTTCCGTGAGCGAGACTCGGGGGTAGTGGGATGAGTTTCGGGCGTGTTGGGATTTGCAGGAGATGTGCTGTTGTGCGGCTGGAGGCGAGGATTGAGGAATGAAGGTGGAGGATGTGAAAGAGACTTGCTGGGCTTAAAGTGAGGAACACCACAATCCTGGACACCACGTCCCGAGCCTGGCGTTTTGGGAACGGGGTTACAAACATGCCTCCTGGTCAGAGTGAGATATCGGGGGGGGGGCGTTCGCCTCACACGTGAAAAAAAAACGGGGTTTCTCCGGTTTCCTCCAAAGCGAAGTTACAAGCTTTTTAAGAGCGATTAATAACGCGAGTTATATCATGGCATGAAAAAAAAAACGCACACGATTGTAACGTACTTTAAAAATGAAATCATAAACTTTCACTTTTACGCAGGGCAAAAAATAAAATCCGTTTTTATTTCTTTTTTTTTCTTTTTTTTTTTTTTTTTTTTTTACAATAGCTCAAATCTAATTGGCTGTTTCAAGTTTGCCTTCAAAGTATACAACGAATTACAATCTGCACACAATCTAAAGCACAATAACATTTTAATAACCAATGAAATTTTTTATTACGGAAAATTAAGACCTGTTTAAAATGATTTTAAGACGCAGAACCGTGAATTTAAAATAAATGTATTACTTGTATTATAAGGGGTTATAAGAGGGTGGTTTAGTGGTTATTCGGGTTCGATTCCCGTCTCGGCCAGTGTGTGTGTGTGTGGAGTTTGTGCATGTTCTCCCCGTGCCTCAGGGGGTTTTTTCTCCGGGTTTTCCGGTTTCCTCCCCCCGGTCCAAAAAACATGCACGGTAGGTTGATTGGCACCTTGGAAAATTGTCCCTAGTGTATGAAGTGTGTGGTGTGTGTGTGTGTGTGTGTGTGTGTGTGGTGTGTGTGTGTGTGTGTGTGTGACTGTGTCGGCATTCCATCCAGGGTGTATCCTGCCTTAATGCCCATAGACGCCTGAGATAGACACAGACTCCCCGTGACCCGAGGGAAGATCGGATAAAGCGCTAGAAGATGAATGAATGAATGAATTTATTTATTTATTTATTCATTCATTCATTCAACTCCAGAACTTTCTAAACGTGCACGTCTACGTAACATAAATAAAATCTATTTTACATCTCTGGTACAATTCGAGCGAAAATTGCACTAACGACAGAAATCTGATTGGCTGTTTAATGTTTGTATTTGAATTTTAATTATGTAGCGCTACATGGGCATCGGAAAAACAACAACAACAAAAAAACTGTATTAAGGATGCCAAAGTGCAAATTGACTTTAAAAGCACTAATGTTATTAATGCGTTATAACGCAGCGTGCGTTACTACGTGAGCGATCTGCTCCTTCACTCGGCGTCGTGTTGTGCCAATGAACGAAACCCGAACAACAAATAAACGAATAAATAAATAAACGTTCAGCGCATCCACTCACACTTCCTAAATTCCCCCCCCAATGACGCCCCCTTAGCTGCGCATTCACAACAGGTACGATCTCCTCACTATATTAGCGTATATTACCGTATGGAACCTTACGCAAGCGCATCGCATTCCCAAATCCGTATTACTGCAATAAAGCGCATTTTTACTGAACGCAATAAAGCGCTTCCGTATAACCTAAACACCGTATCACCAGTTTATATGGAAAAGCAACCGGAACACAATTCTTAAAGGAGCCACGTCCCATATTTTACACTTCAAACCAACACTAAACAAAATAACATTGTCATTAACAAGAAATTACTATTAAAAGATTCCAGAGTAAAATAAATATGAAATAATCAATAATTTTATTACAGGGAGAGATTTGGAGAGAAATGTATATAATTATAACATGTTACAGATTCGACTGACAGCCCTATATATATATATATAATATATATATATATATATATATATAGATATTATATATAGGGGGATGCTGATGAAGTCGGACGTCTGTTCTGCAACACCGGCTTCCTCCGAGTTCCTCCGACAACTTTCTCCCTTTTATAAGCCAATTTATTTCAGACCGAAGTGAAAGCCAGAGTTTTATTCTTGGCAAGATTTTATTTATTTATTTATTTTTTGTGGTGGTGGTTCTGATCTCCCGTAAGGTTCTTTCATCCGCCTTGTCTGGCGCTCTCTCTATCAAACCGTCTCTCGTCTCCCTGTCTGCTTCCAAACGCGTCTCGCGAAACATCTCGGAATGTCGGGATCACGAGCGCTGGCCTCGTTTTAACATCAAAAAATACAAACAATGTTTTGCGCTGGATTCCTGCGGATCCGAGACGACACTTTTATCCCGTCGTTCCTCACCCTTCCTTTTTTCCAAAGCACCATCATTACATGGTACACCTTTTTCTTCCTCTTCTTCTTCCCTTCTTCTTCTTCTTCCCTTTTTCACTTTTCCCCTCCTCCTCCGTTCACGGGTTAACCTCATCACAGCCTGGTGCACACATGCGCCCCAATGATTTGGACGTATTTCCCACCCTTTATGGTTCTCTCTTTCTTCCCCCCCCCCTCATGATCCTCCACTCATTCCTTCTCTCCATTTTTGTGTTGAAGTGTTGGAGGGTCACGCTGAGACAGCAGCACAACGCAGTGGAGACTTTTCACTTTCTAAAAAGCCATGAAATGACTTTGTAAGTGTGTGTGTGTGTTGTGTGTGTGTGTGTGTGTGTGTGTGTGTGTGTGTGTGTGGTGTGTGTGTGTTTCACTTTTCTCCATATTACTCAAAAATGATGTAAGCTGTGTTTTTCTTGGGTTTAAGCATATACGCTCATCACATGACTTCCTCTTTCGGCTACTCCCATTAGGGGGCGCCGCAGGGGAGCATCTTTTCCATATCACCCTGTAGACCAAATCTAGTTGCCCAATGAAGATAAGCAAGGTTGAACCCGGTTGATACCTGGATGGATGGATGGATGGATGGATGGATGGATGGATGGATGGATGATGTAAAAGAAATAACTAGGTTGCTTTTGGAAGATGTTTGTGTGTCCACAAGGGGGCGCTTATCCTGTGATCCGTATGGGTCCTAACACGAGGTCCGGATTCTCTGTGGTCATTAAAAATCCCCCCAATAAAGCGCTTCCGTATAACCTAAACACCGTATCACCAGTTTATATGGAAAAGAAAAGCAACCGGAACACAATTCTTAAAGGAGCCACGTCACCATATTTACACTTCAAACCAACACTAAACAAAATAACATTGTAATTAACAAGAAATTATATTAAAAATAGTTTCCAGAGTAAAATAAATAATAAATAATCAATAATTTTATTAAACTAAAAATTATTAAAAATAATTTTATACACCCTGGATGGAATGCCCAACCCATTACACACACACACACACACACACACACACACACATTCATACACTAGGGACAATTTTCCAAGGTGCCAATCAACCTACCGTGCATGTTTTTGGACCGGGGGGAGGAAACCGGAGAACCCGGAGAAAAAAAACCCCTGAGCACGGGGAGAACATGCACAAACTCCACACACACACATGGCCGAGACGGGAATCGAACCCGGACCCTGGCGGTGTGAGGCGAACGTGCTAACCACTAAGCCACCGTGCCCATAAGTGTGTGTTGTGTGTGTGTGTGTGTGTGTGTGTATATGATAATATATATATATATATATATATATATATATATACTAATTTCAGTAAAATAGTCTATAAAACTAAATCCCAGTGCAATGGTACAAACTCTGAAGTCAGGAGGATATTTTTGGGGTGGGGGGGGGGGGGGGGGGGGGGGGGGGGGGGGTCGGGGGGTTTGGGGTGTGGGGGGGGGCTGAGGGGACCGACTGCTTTGTCTATGATCACACAGCATCCCGCGCTGTGAATGCAAAGACACCGGAAGGTCATGTTCTTTTGTTTTATGTTCCCACATTGCTTTCACTCGGTTGCATCACGATCTGATTGGTTATTCCTGGTCTTGGATTCATTCGCGACGGATCCAAATAAAGCTCTCGGTGTTTGGCGTGGCCAGGAGAAGTCTGCGGAGACTCCGACCTCGTGGCGCGTCCTCTGTCTCTTTTATCCGGAATGGAGCGCCGGAGTGGAGAGGGATATAATTTCCGTGGTAAGAAGCTTAGGGTTTTTCCCGCATGCGAGATGGCAGGTCAGGCGTGGAGATGCGGACCTGCACTTAATTGGGAAGCCTGATTGGAGTTGTGTAAGAGACGTGCTCGGGGACGAGGACAGACAGACAGGGACAGACAATTATTTCTGACGCGCCAATAAAAGTAAAAGTTTTGCGATTGGGATTTGGCCGGATGATTATTACTCAGGACAAAATATACACAGTCCGGGTGTGAGGGAGTGACACAAGCGCTCAGGTTCAGTTCCTACGCCGGAAAACCCTCATCCCTCGCTTCTTATTTATTTTATTTATTTATTTATTTATTTACTGAATTATAAACAAAAACAAACATTTCATTTACGATTAAATCCATGTGGGAAACACCAGTTTTATCATAAACAAGTCAATAAATACTCAATTAATCTATCTATCCATCCATCCATCCATCTATCTATCTCTGTCTATCTATCTATCTATCTATCTATCTATCTAGCTATCTCCTATCTGTCTAATTTAATCATCTATCATCTATCTATCTATCTATCTATCTATCTATCTATCTATCTATCTATCTATCTATCTATCTATCTCTCTATGTCTATCTCTGTCTATCTATCTATCTATCTATCTATCTATCTATCTATCTATCTATCTATCTGTCTGTCTGTCTTATCTCTATCTATATCTATCTATCTATCTGTCCTATCTATCTATCTATCTATCTATCTATCTATCTATCTCTATCTATCTCTATCTCTTGTGTTCTATCTATCCTATCTGTCTGTCTATCTATCTATCTATCTATCTATCTATCTATCTATCTATCTATCTATCTATCTATCTATCTATCTATCTATCTATCTATCTGTCTATCTATCTATCTGTCTATCATGTCTGATCTGTCTATCTGTCTGTCTATCTATCTATCTATCTATCTATCTATCTATCTATCTATCTATCTATCTATCTATCTATCTATGTCTATCTATCTATCTATCTATCCTCTGTCTGTATTTCTATCTATCTATCTATCTATCTATCTATCTATCTATCTATCTATCTATCTATATAATCTATCTATCTATCTATCTATCTATCTATCTATCTATCTATCTATCTATCTATATCTATCTATCTATCTATCTATCTATCTATCTATCTATCTATCTATCTATCTATCTATCTATCTATCTATCTATCTATCTATCTATCTATCTATCTATCTATCTATCTATCTATCTATCTATCTATCTGTCTATCTCTATCTATCTATCTATCTATCTATCTATCTATCTATCTATCTATCTATCTATCTATCTATCTATCGGTCTTTCTATCTGTCTATCTCTCTGTCTATCTCTCTGTCTATCTCTATCTATCTATCTATCTATACCCATCGCCATCCATCCATTTATCCAATCCATCTATCTATCTGTCTGTCTGTCATATCCATCCATCCGTATCTATCGTAACTGCCAAAATTAAAACAACAATAATAATAATAATAATAATAATAATAATAATTGTATTAGATTATGACTTCATTATTTCCCCTTCGTCATTTTGACTAAAAGAAAATTTCAGCACTTTAATTCACTCGTCTTTTTCCTTCCGATTCAACTCGAATATTTACATCAATATTAAATAATGTTTATTTTAACATAAAGAATCCTCACATGTCTGAGATGTACAAAATCCCTTAAAACAAACACAAGCGCACATGTTTATACATCACGTGTTTATACATCACATGACCCCCCCCCCCCCCCCCCCCCCCCAGCGCCTCGGGAAGGCAATAAATCCCCGTTTTGCGTTGGCAGCGTCCTCACCAAAGCCTTTCACTTCCCAACTATATATATATATATATATATATATCGACGTGTGGCGTCTCGTCGCGTGTAACTCGAGTCTAAACGCACTTCCTAATGACTCCCATCATCCTGACTCAATGAACACGCTCCTGTACGGGAATATTCCATATCGCCTTTAATCAATCCGAGCGCGCCGGTGGAATTTTATTCATGGGGGAAAAAGATAATTAATTTGTTTAATATTTTCATATCTGATCGACAACCCTGTGCTTTCATATGAGAGGGGGGGGGTAAATAAATAAATAAATAAATAACGGCTGTCTTTCATGATAAACGCTCTGATTAAACCCCAGCAATAATCTTTATAAAAGTATGAACTGCCAATGTGGGATTATTAGACATTATAATAAGCTGGTAAGTCGGACGACGGCTGTGATGGAGACGGTAATTCAATTCGCCGGATAAAAGCGTCCTCGAGTCGAAATCCAAAAGGACGGCCCGGTAAAAAGTCAATCGGAATGAGATAACGACGTCCGGACGCTTATTAAATTTCCAAGAAGCCCAGAAGAATAACGAAGGGCTGCTTGTTAGCTTGAGGGGGGGGGGGATGTTATTGTGTCTTGTGCTAGGATTAGATTTATGGTGTTAAATCAAGCAAGCCGTCACCATTTGCAGCGGAGTACGTCCTGAGCGGGGGCGTCGAGCACTGGGGGGGGTTTTTTGGGGGGGGGTTGGGGACGACGCTCGAGTGCTACTTCTCAAGATGTCAGCCACCTTTTCCTCCAGGAGCTTTCATTCCACTCCATTCCAATTACCGCCGCCGGCTTCACTTCCCCTCGCCGCCCCCGCCGCTCGGACGGGACGGATATCGCCGATATAATGAATTATTCCGCCACCCGAACGCACGTGTTACAGGGGCTGGAGGACCTCGCAGAGTTCGGATCGGTAGATCCATGGTCAGTCCCTCTGTACGTTCAACACGGTGTTTATGGGATATAAAATAGCGCCGTGAAATATAGAACGTTAGCACGT
This sequence comes from Kryptopterus vitreolus, assembly GCA_030449085.1. Lineage (NCBI taxonomy): Eukaryota > Metazoa > Chordata > Actinopteri > Siluriformes > Siluridae > Kryptopterus > Kryptopterus vitreolus. The sequence continues at coordinate 1,895,914 of JACRUU010000021.1, forward strand.
TCGCCTCACACCGCCAGGGTCCGGGTTCGATTCCCGTCTCGGCCATGTGTGTGTGGAGTTTGTGCATGTTCTCCCCGTGTCTCAGGGGGTTTTTTTTCTCCGGGTTCTCCGGTTTTCTCCCCCGGTCCAAAAAACATGCACTGTAGGTTGATTGGCACCTTGGAAAATTGTCCCTAGTGTATGAATGTGTGTGAATGTGTGAATGTGTGTGTGTGTGTGTTTTTGTGTGTGTGTGTGTGTGTGTGTCCTGCAATGGGTTGGCATTCCATCCAGGGTGTATCCTGCCTTAATGCCCATAGACACCTGAGATAGACACAGACTCCCCGTGACCCGAGGGAAGATCGGATAAAGCGATAGATAGAAAATGAATGAATGAATGAATGAAGAAAATTAACAATGGAATTATTTTTCCAAAATGACTTTCCATTGAATTTTAATAGAATATTCAAACACCCCCCCCCCCAATATCGAGCGTACCCAGGGTGAAGGGCCTTGCTCAAGGGCCCATGTGTGGCATTTTGGTGATACCGGGTGTAACATCCAATATAACTCCACGTATTCCCTATTCTTCTCTTTTGCTCCACTCCCGTCCGTCTAGCACCCCCTAATGTTCATTCCATAGACCGGGACTCGAACCGATGACCTTCCGATCAGTAACCCGGAGTTTAACCAGCGATCTCTACTCTTACACATATCTCCAAGAAGCCGGGGTGTGCCAGGATACAGCGCTCCCCTGGAGCGTTAAGGGCCCGAACAGTGGGAGCTTGGTGGAGCTTAGCGGCAAATTTCCCCCATTCATTCTCTATGAGGCCGGAATGTCGCGGATTTCCCGAAATTCCGAACGTGTGTGGGGTTTTGGGAGGTATATGATGGTGATCCACTCCGGACCCCCTACGAGTGGATTTGCCATATGTGCATGTCGGACGCTCACAGGCCCGAACTGTGAGGCACCAAATTTCAACCCCATTCATTTTCTATGGGGAAAAAATTCCCGCTTTTTGGCCCCGGGTTCGGAATTCCGCAGGGCGATTCCTTATAAAAGTAACAGCACGGCTCACACCATCGGGACGCACGATATGAGGTATGATTCGTGACGATCGGAGAAAAACTGCGGGACGAGTTACACGCCGAATATGTGAGCGAAGCGAGAGAGAGATTATAATAGTGATACTTTTGCACACGTCACTAATTATATGGGATTATAAAACTTTAGGGATTAATAACTATTTATATATTTATTATATATATATATATATATATATATATATATATATATATATATATATAAACAAACCTATTGACACCAGTGCTTGAACGGTCTCCAAGGTGCTGAAATTTTCCACCTCACTGATTGGCCGATGCAGTTGTGATTGGCGGGGGAAATGAGATTATGCCCCTCCCACCTTGCAAACAATTTAATCTCAGCATGTTGAGCTCGTAAAAACTCCTGTCGAGGAATTTTCGGCCCGTGTTTGTCAGCGCAGGTGCGATCTGGAGAGACGGATGTTCAGTTTTATTGTTTGTTTTTGTTTTTTTCCCCCCGTTGTATTATTCATTCATTCATTCATCTTCTAGCGCTTTATCCGATCTTCCCTCGGGTCACGGGGAGTCTGTGTCTATCTCAGGCGTCTATGGGCATTAAGGCAGGATACACCCTGGATGGAATACCAACCCATCGCAGGACACACACACACACACACACATTCACACACACACACACACACACACACACACACATTCATACACTAGGGACAATTTTCCAAGGTGCCAATCAACCTACCGTGCATGTTTTTGGACCGGGAGGAAACCGGAGAACCCGGAGAAAAACCCCCTGAGACACGGGGAGAACATGCAAACTCCACACACACATGGCCGAGACGGGAATCGAACCCGGACCCTGGTCGGTGTGAGGCGAACGTGCTAACCACTAAACCACCGTGCTCCTTTTCCTTTTATTATTATTATTATTATTATTATTATTATTATTATTATTATTATTATTATTACGATTTCCTTTGTTTTCTCTCGCAGCGCTCCGTTTGACGGCCTATCAGCAGTTAAGGACGTGATAAACGCTGCGGCCCAATTAGTTCCCAATCTGCCTGTGAAATGAAGGCGACGTTGGGAATCCCACCGAGTTCATTTAGGAAGACCTGCGGGACGACGTCTCTTAAGCGCGTTGATTAACAATAAGACACGCTTAATAAAAGTCCGCCGTCGCTGCTACGCCGAAAACGTTACCATAGCGACGGGTGCCAATTTAAATATGTCGATAAATGGCAGAATCCTGTTTCCGGGGAAAAGGCCGGTCACCAATCCGCTGGCACCGGACTCGACCTCGCGGTGTTCCCGGTTACCTCGGGCTAATAGATACCTATTACTGACATATGTTCAAATACAGCCGGCGTAATGATCGCTTCGGGCTCGGTAATTGCGTCCTTATTCAAGTCTAAGGCGAGTTAAGTAATGGCTGTCGATAAATCCTGGCCGTCATCCCTCAATGTCAAAAACAGCCTGTTCCAACCCGTTTCATTAATGGCAGGGTAATGGATTGGATAGATATGGCGGAATTAAAGTGCTTGATAAGTCACATTATTTCAAGTTTCGTTGATGAATAGCCGCTCCGTAATTACACACTCTCATTCCCGGGTGTGTGTGTGTGGGGGGGGGGGGGGGTGTATAGGGGGGGGAGGGGGGGGTGTATAGGGGGTTGGAGCTCTTCACCTCGAACATCCCTTTGATTTGTAACAGAACGAATCTGAAAGGAACGTGTGATCAATAACGCCACGTGTTCCGATATCCGCCTGCCTTCGTCTTTTACGCATATTGGTGTTTTTATCGCCATTAACGTTGACAAACGAATCGTTTTAATTTTTTTTTTACGCCCCTGTTGTGAAGGATAAATAAACAATACGGTCGGGGGGGGGGGGGGGGGGGGGGGTTGGGGGGGGGTGTAATTGGCTCGTAAACATGAGTGTGTATTCCATCAAAAGCCCAGATTGCACAGTGCGAGCTTTGGGGAAAAACTTGTTCCCGCTTAATTAATACACGTTCAATAGGAATAAGGTGCATAAATTCACACTCGCGATGCAGCTCCGAGTAAACTCCGCCCACAACGATGTTAACGAGTTGCTCCACGGCGCCGCCTGTCTGTAGATTGTACACGGGACGTTCCTCATAATCATACACGACGTCACATGACCGTCATAATGATCTATAGACACTGAAAGGAGTCGGAATGTCACGCATTTCCCAAAATTCCGAATTCCGTGTGTGGGGTTTGGGAGGTATATGATGGTGATCCACTCCGGATCCTCCTACGAGTGGATTTGCCATATGTGCATGTCGGACGCTCACAAGCGATGTCACATGACCGTGAGGCAGGAAATTTCAACCCCATTCATTTTCTATGGGGAAAAAATTCCCGCTTTTTGGCGCCGGGTTCGGAATTCCGCACCGCGATTCCTTATAAAAGTAACAGCACGGCTCACACCATCGGGACGCACGATATGAGGTATGATTCGTGACGATCGGACAAAACTCCGCCCACAATGCTGTTGCTCCACAGCGCCGCCTGTCTGTAGAAGGCTGTACACGGGACGTTCCTCATAATGATCTATAGACACTGAAAGGAGTCGGAATGTCGTGGATTTCCCCGAAATTCCGAACGTGTGTGAGATTCCGGGAGGTATATGATGGTGATCCACTCCGGACCCACTACGAGTGGATTTGCCATATGTGCATGTCGGACGCTCACAAGGCGATGTCCGATGACCGTGAGGCACCAAATTCTCAACCCCATTCATTTTCTATGGGAAAAAATTCCCGCTTTTTGGCCCCGGGTTCGGAATTCCGCACCGCGATTCCTTATAAAAGTAACAGCACGGCTCACACCATCGGGACGCACGATATGAGGAATGATTCGTGACGATCGGCTAAAACTCCGCCCACAATGCAAATCGCAGACGTCCAAAGCCTTTTGAATCGTCCGCCTTGCACGGAATGAAATGGAGCGTGCGTCGCGACACTCCGCTCTCCGAATACACAAACCAACCCCCCGGCCTTTTGTCGTCTCTACATTATCGCTCCCCGCGAAGTATCTTTGCTTTCTCGCGTTTAGACCATGTGGTCTTGTTGAAACAGTCCATTTTAGGCCATTTGCTAAGCAGCGGTCCAGAAAACAAGCTGCTGCCAGATGGCTGAGGCACTTGTTTGATTTGCGACGCTGGAAATAGTTACTGTTTTGACACCTCTATGTTTTCAGCCTCGGGGCAAGAAATAGACGGAAAAAGAAACCCGTTTTTTTTTTTCTTCCTTTGCTTGTCAAAAAAACCTCTTTGTTTTCCGCTCTCGTCACGCCGCGAAACCCCGGGGTGTGTTTATTTTCAGTCGGACAACATGTTAAGCGCACGTCAAGCGAAACCCGACGACGCGCTTCTTGCGTGTGTAGTTCCGTCTCGGGTAAAAAACAGGAGGACGCGGCTGTCGCCTGGGCGATGGGGGGGGGGGACGGGGGGGGCGGGGGGGGGGGGGGGTAATTTTATTGTATTTTATTATTTTTGTATTGTATTTTATTGTAAATAAATACAATAAAATATTACTCCGGTTATAAATAAACATCCTGACAAAAAAAACGCATTAAGAATAATACATTAACATTAACTTGTACAAAATGTTCTGCAATTTGTCCTTATCCAGAGCAATTTAGGGTTAAGGGCCTCTCTCAAGGGCCCCATGGTGGCAGCTTGGTGGTGGTGGTGGTGGGATTTGAACCTGTGATCATTCATTCCAGTGATCTAAGATTCCGGGCTACCGATCAAAAGGGTGAGGGTTCGAGTCCCGGTATTGCCATGCTGCTACTCTTGGGCCCTTGAGCAAGGCCCTTAACCCTCCGTGCTCCAGGAGGAGTATTTATAAATGTATCCCTGGTGATGATGGTGAAGAACCAGACCCAAACACGAACCCAGCGCCATCCTCATCAAGGAGCTCATAGTCTCCTAGTCATAGACTGTTCATAGCCAGGTTATAAACCGTTCACCGATACCGCCTGGGATGCCAATCACAGTCTAAGTCCGTCTCCTTGGGTCCTCGCTGGAACTGTAGACTTGTATCTAAGCGGGAAAAGCCAGCACTGACTGGTTTCCACGTCATGACATCGGAATGATCGAGATGGGCAAAAGTTTGTGCACCCTTGACCATGTGACCGTGTTTATTTTTAACATTGTATGTACCGTTATAATAACCTCAGTCCGTTCGTTTTCCAAACCGAAATCTAAATGTTAATAAAACCCACCGGAGCCCAGCATCCACCCCTGACGTGCAGAAAGCACCAAGTATGATCGATATTTATTTTTTTGCATATATTCATATATATATATATATTTTTTTTATTCACGATTCGGTGGTGCGTTTATCATTCAGGCTGCACCAGTAAAAAAAGAGACGACGTCGTTTTGCCGCCGTCGGATAATCGAAGTTATTTTATATAAGCCGTCGTATTTAAATTTTTTTTTTACATGCAGGTGACCTTCAACCCGACGTCTTTTTTAGTTCAAAATGATTTCCGCCGCACGCCGGAATGTCATTCCGTTTTCTCCGCCGCTCGTTCATTGAATTTATAAATGCGGTGCGTTATAGTTTACTTTATACATAACATAAGGGCAAAAAAAAAAAACACACCAAACGTTATATTCGGTGTTTAAATGTCAATGGCTTGCAGTGTTTTCTTTACTGTGGGAAAAGGAATGGGAAGGAATGGGAAGGGAAGGAAAACCGCATCCTCGTTGAAATTCCAGGCGAACCGTCGCTGTCCAGTGCTGAGATGCGGATGCGTCATGTTCCGGTCCGAATGCATCGCTATTGGTGCTTTTTGGGAAAGATATGTTTGGTTAAGGCCTTGGCCTCTGGACCGGAAGGTCGCAGGTTCGATTCCACACACTAAGTTGCCGCTAGCGGGCCCTTGAGCACGGCCCTTAACCCTCACTCGCTTCACTTATCAAATGCTGTCAATGTAAACGTACAGCGGTGTCCCAGTCAAATATCCTCTTTATAATCCAGTGCTTCTGTAGTTTGTTTGTTTTCACACACGTGTGGTGTGTGTGTGTGTGTGTGTGTGTGTGTGTGTGTGTGTGTGTGTGCGCGCGCGCTCATAACGCATTATTAACCTTTCTCTCCTGAAACTTCCATTTATTTATTTACTTATTTGTTTGTTTGTTTATTTATTTATATATAATATTATTTATTTATTTATTTATTTTGGTCCTGGATCAAACAGCCGTGGTACTAATTACTGTTTTATTGAGCGTCGGTCTAAAGCGATCGGGTTTGCCTCGGGGCGGACCGAATCGTATGTTGTGTTAAAAAAAAAAAAAAAAAAAAACGAGGGCGGAAAATAACAGACACACACACACACACACACACACACACAACACACACACTTTGTAATTTCTCACATCTGACACGAGGTCTAACGGGAACCCGTTTCCAGCTGTGTGTAACGCTCCGGTTTAAACACGAAAGCTGGAATGATGCGACGCGCGCTTGACTTTCGGATCTGCATATTGGAGATTTAAAAGAGTTTGTGCAGAGCTAACGCCACACACACACACACACACACACACACACACACACACACACACACACACACACAACCCACACACACTTCCAAGTCCTCACTAACATTCTGTCATTCTGTTGGATGTGGAACGGTGTGTATTTGTGTTAGTCTCTGTGTGTGTGTGTGTGTGTGTGTGTGTGTGTGTGCTCCATCAGCCTCTGAAGGAGAGTTTACTGAAGGTCATACAAACACACACTACACTGGCCAGATCTAAAATCTAACATTTCAATTCTGATTCCTTACACACACACACACACACACACACACACACACACACAACACACACACACACACACACACACACACACAACACACACACACACACACACATTCCTTTTTGCTGTGTGATGCACTTGAGAGATAATCCAAGGAACAGGTGTGTGTTGGAAATTTGGCCAGTGAAGGCCAGTGCTGCTGTATTATAAATGTGTGTGTGTGTGTGTGTGTGTGTGTGTGTGTGTGTGTGTGTGTGTGTGTGTGTGTGTGTGTGTGTGTGTGTGTGTGTGTGTGTGTGAGAGGGAGAGAAAACGCATTATGACCTCTTATATATAAAAGATCAGAAAGAGTGATTATGGCTCCTCTGAGATGGTGTAAAAGTTCAGAAAAAGGTATGTGTTTGTGTGTGTGTGTGTGTGTGTGTGTGTGTGTGTGTGTGTGTGTGTGTGTGTGTGTTGTGTGTGTGTGTGTGTGTGTGTGTTTGTGTGTGTGTGTGTGTGTGCGCGCGCACTGGTACCAGAATTGAGGGATGAGCAGATTTATTTCTGGAAAGTGTAAAACATGTTCACGGCCGACAGTGACATAAACAGTGATTTCACTGCTTTCAATCTACAACCATGATGAGTTTCCCAACACTAACCCCAACACTAACCCCAACACCAACACAACCCCCCAACACCAACACCAACACAACACCACACACAACACCATCACCAACACCAACACTAACCAACCAACACCAACACCATCACCAACACTAACCCCAACCCCATCACCAACACCAACACTAACCCCAACACCGACACCCATCACCAACCCCAACACTAACCCCATCACCAACACTAACCCCAACACTAACCCCAACACCAACACCAACACTAACCCCATAACACCAACCACAACCAAACACCAACACCAACCCTCACAAACTAACCATCACCAACCTAACCCTAACCTAACCCTAACCTAACCCCAACCCCAACCCACTAACCCCAACCCTAACCCCATCACAACACCCCACACCAACACTAACCCCAACACTAACCCCATCACCAACACCAACACCAACACCAACACTAACCCCAACACCAACACCAACACCAACCCCAACACTAACCCCATCACCAACCCCACCCCAACACACCAACCCCCACAATCACCCAACACCAACATCACCAAACCACCAACTCACCACACCAACACAACCACCAATCACCAACACCCCAACTAACCCCAATAACCACCAACCCACATAACACACCCCAACACAACACTAACCGACACCACACTAACCCCAACCCCAACACTAACCCCACACCAACACTAACCCCATCACCAACACTAACCCCATCACCAACACTAACCCCATCACCAACACTAACCCCAACACTAACCCCATCACCAACACCAACACTAACCCCAACACCAACACCAACACCAAACACCAACACCAAACACCAAACACCAACACCCCAACACCAACAACACTAACCCCACACTAACCCATCACCAACACCAACACTAACCCCATCACCAACACCAACACCAACACCACACAACACCAACACCACACTAACACCCCATCACCACCAACACCAACCAACCGAACCCCACCACCAACACTACCCCATCACCAACACCAACACTAACCCCAACACTAACACCATCACCAACCCCACACCTAACACCAACACTAACCCCAACACTAACCCCATCACCAACACCAACACTAACCCCAACACTAACCCCAACCCAACCAACACCAACACTAACCCCAACACCAACACACCTAACCCCACACTAACCCCATCACCAACACCAACACTAACCCCAACACCAACACCAACACCAACACCACCCACACAACCCCCAACACAACCTCACCCACCACACAACCCCAACCCCATCACCACACCAACACTAACCCCAACACTAACCCAACACCCCCCACCACACTAACCCCAACACCATCACCAACACCAACACTAACCCCATCACCAACACCAACACTAACCCCAACACTAACCCCATCACCAACACCAACACTAACCCCATCACCAACACTAACACCAACATCACCAACACTAACCCCATCACCATCACCACACACCAACACTAACCCCATCACCAACACTAACCCCATCACCAACACTAACCCCATCACCAACACTAACCCCAACACTAACCCATCACCAACACCAACACTAACCCCATCACCAACACTAACCCCAACCCCATCACTAACACCAACACTAACCCCAACACCGAACACCATCACTAACCCCAACACTAACCCCATCAACCAACACCAACACTACACCAACACCAAACACCAACCACACAAACACCAACACCAACACAAACACCAACACAACCACCAACACCAACAACAACAACACCAAACCCAAACAACTAACCCCATCAACACCAACACTAACCCCACACAACCCCAACCCCAACCCCATCACTAAACCCCAACACTAACCCCCACACACCCACCAATCACTAACCACCTAACCCCATCACCAAACCCACTAACCAACCACAACCAACCTAACCCAACACTAAACCCCACTCAACCAACACCAACACTAACACCAACCCCTAACAACCCAACCCCATCACCAACACCAACCCCAACACTAACCCCCAACACTAACCCCACACTAACCCCCACACTACCATCACCAACACCAACACTACCCACAACCCCAACAACTAACCCCATCACCACCACCAACCCACCCCAACACCAACATAACCCCAACAACACCAACACCCTAACCCCACCACCCACCAAACACAAACACCATCACCACACCCCAAACACAACCAACCAAACCTAACCCCAACACTAACCCCAACACCAACACCCACCACTAACACCAACCACCACTAACCCCAACCACCAACACTAACCCCAATCACCCACCATCACCACCACACTAACCCCAACCCCATCACTAACACCAACACTAACCCCAACACCGACACCATCACCTAACCCCAACACTAACCCCAACACTAACCCCAACACCAACACCAATCACTAACACCAACACCAACCCCATCACAATCACCGACACACCATCCTAACCCCAACCCCATCACCAACACCTCACCAACCCCAACCCCATCACCAACACCCATCACCAACCCCAACACTAACCCCCAACCCCAACACCGACACCATCACTAACCCCAACACTAACCCCAACACTAACCCCAATACCATGACCGACATCCTTCCCCAACCCCAACACTAACACTATCACCGACACCATCACCGACACCATCACTAACCCCAATACCAACACTGTCACCGACGACACCACTAACCCCAATACCATCACCAACACCGTCACCGACACCATCACCAACCCCAACACTAACACCAACACTAACCCCAATAACACCTAACACCATCACCAAACCACCACACCAACACTAACCCTAATACTAACCTCAACCCCACACCAACCCCAACACCATCCCCAACCACAATACTAACCCCAACACTAACCCTAATACTAACCTCAACACCAACCCCAACACCATCCCCAACCACAATACTAACCCCAACACCAACCCTAATACTAACCTCAACACCAACCCCAACACCAACCCCAACACCAACAACACCAACCCACAACACTACACCCAACCCCAATACAACCCAAACCAACCCTAATACCTAACCTCAACACCCTAACTACTAAACCCTCAACCTCAACACCCACCAACCCTAATACTAACCTCAACACCAACACCAACCCCAACACCAACCCCAATACTCCACCCAACCAACCTCAACACCAACCCTAATACACCTCCCCAACCTAACCCAACACAATACCAACCCCAACACCAACCCTAATACTAACCTCAACACCAACCCCAACACCAACCACCAACACCAACACCAACCAAACACCAACCAACCCTAATACCAACACTCAAACACCCAACACCCACTCAACCCCAACACCATCCCCAACCACTAATACTAACCAACCAACACCAACAACCCTAATACTAACCTCAACCACCACAACCCAACACACCCTAATACTAACCCTCACTAACCAACCCCCAACACCCCCAACACCCTAATACTAACCTCAACACCACCAACCCCAACACCAACCCTAATACTAACCTCAACACCATCACCATCCCCAACACTAACCCCAACACCAACCCCAACACCACCAACACCAAACCCCAACACCAACACAACCCCAACCTTAATCCCATTTTAAATAGAATATTTACTGCATGAGTAAAATGATTCATGCAACCCATGAAATTCACAAAAAAAAAATTTATAAATACAGTATATATATATATAATAAATTTTTTTGTTATTCTTGTTGTTTGGTCCGGTACTAACTGATACCGGCAGTACCGGCAGTACCGGCGCTGTATAAGGATCAGAGGGCGCTTGTTTTTCGGCTGTACTCGCTTCAAGTGAAATTTCGGCGAGAAAACGATGTGAATTGTGAATAAAACATGTCGTGTGTTTTGGGTTGCTTTATTTTTCTATTTGTTTTTTTCTGTCCTAGCAATATGCTACATGTCCTTTCATCTAATGCAAAACGCCTGTTTTTTTGTGTGTTTTTTTTTATCCCAGAAAGCGCTAACATCTCAATTCCCACAGAGTTATGCTAACGTAACCGTCGCCTAGCATTAGCATCTCTACATCATTTTTCAGTTTGTCTTTTACTCCCATGTGGCCTCGAATCAGCCTGTATTTTTCCTCTTTTACTAAAAGTCATTTTTACACACACACACACACACACACACACACACACACACACACACACACACACACACACACACACACACACACACACACACACACCACAGTGATTAGACACTTATTATGCCATTAAGTCCATTTAAGAGTCGTGTGAATGAAGTGACTTTAAAACATCAGCATTACATTTTTCTCAAGCGGTTAAATATTAACTAAAGTACAAACAGACGACGTCATCTTTTCCCCTCCGTCTCTTTCGTTCCTGTCGGAGGCTGTCGTGATGGAGTGTGTGGTCTGTTTTTATACAGTGATGGAGGTGTGGCCTGTTTTTATACAGTGATGGAGGTGTGGCCTGTTTTTATACAGTAAAGGAGGTGTGGCCTGTTTTTATACAGTGTGGAGGTGTGGCCTGTTTTTATATACAGTGGAGGTGTGGCCTGTTTTTATGCAGTGATGGAGGTGTGGCTTGTTTTTATGCAGTGATGGAGGTGTGGCTTGTTTTTATGCAGTGATGGAGGTGTGGCCTGTTTTCATGCAGTGTTGGAGGTGTGGCTTGTTTTTATACAGTGATGGAGGTGTGGCCTGTTTTTATACAGTGATGGAGGTGTGGCCTGTTTTTATACAGTGATGGAGGTGTGGCCTGTTTTTATACAGTGATGGAGGTGTGGCCTGTTTTTATACAGTGATGGAGGTGTGGCTTGTTTTTATACAGTGATGGAGGTGTGGCCATGTTTTTATACAGTGATGGAGGTGTGGCCTGTTTTTATACAGTGATGGAGGTGTGGCCTGTTTTTTGCAGTTAGGTGTGGCTTGTTTTATACAGTGATGGAGGTGTGGCCTGTTTTCATGTTTTTATACAGTGTTGGAGGTGTGGCTGGCCTGTTTTTATACAGTGAAGGTGGAGGTGTGGCCTGTTTTTTTTGGAGGTGTGGCTTGTTTTTATACAGTGATGGAGGTGTGGCCTGTTTTTATACAGTGGTGGAGGTGTGGCCTGTTTTTATACAGTGATGGAGGTGTGGCCCTGTTTTTATACAGTGATGGAGGTGTGGCCTGTTTTTATACAGTGATGGAGGTGTGGCCTGTTTTTATACAGTGATGGAGGTGTGGCCTGTTTTTATACAGTGATGGAGGTGTGGCAGTGATGGAGGTGTGGCTGTTTTTATACAGTGATGGAGGTGTGGCCTGTTTTTATACAGTGATGGAGGTGTGGCCTGTTTTTATACAGTGATGGAGGTGTGGCATGTTTTTATACAGTGATGGAGGTGTGGCATGTTTTTATACAGTGATGGAGGTGTGGTTTTTATACAGAGGTGGAGGTGTGGCCTGTTTTTATACAGTGATGGAGGTGTGGCCTGTTTTTATACAGTGATGGAGGTGTGGCCTGTTTTTATACAGTGATGGAGGTGTGGCCTGTTTTTAGGTGTGGCTTGTTTTTACAGTGATGGAGGTGTGGCTTGTTTTTATGCAGTGATGGAGGTGTGGCCTGTTTGGTTAGGTGTGGCTTGTTTTTATGCAGTGATGGAGGTGTGGCCTTGTTTTTATGCAGTGATGGAGGTGTGGCTTGTTTTTATGCAGTGATGGAGGTGTGGCTTGTTTTTATACAGTGATGGAGGTGTGGCCTGTTTTCATGCAGTGTTGGAGGTGTGGCTGGCCTGTTTTTATACAGTGTTGGAGGTGTGGCCTGTTTTTATACAGTGGTGGAGGTGTGGCCTGTTTTTATACAGAGGTGGAGGTGTGGCCTGTTTTTATACAGTGATGGAGGTGTGGCCTGTTTTTATACAGTGATGGAGGTGTGGCCTGTTTTTATACAGTGATGGAGGTGTGGCCTGTTTTTATACAGTGTTGGAGTTTTTATACAGTGATGGAGGTGTGGCCTGTTTTTATACAGTGATGGAGGTGTGGCCTGTTTTTATACAGTGATGGAGGTGTGGCCTGTTTTTATACAGTGATGGAGGTGTGGCCTGTTTTTGTTTTTATACAGTGATGGAGGTGTGGCCTGTTTTTATACAGTGATGGAGGTGTGGCCTGTTTTTATACAGTGATGGAGGTGTGCCTGTTTTTTACAGTGATGGAGGTGTGGCCTGTTTTTATACAGTGATGGAGGTGTGGCCTGTTTTTATACAGAGGTGGAGGTGTGGCCTGTTTTTATACAGTGATGGAGGTGTGGCGTGGCCTGTTTTTCGGTACAGTGAAGGAGGTGTGGCCTGTTTTTATACAGTGATGGAGGTGTGGCCTGTTTTTATACAGTGATGGAGGTGTGGCCTTGTTTTTATACAGTGATGGAGGTGTGGCTTGTTTTTTTACAGTTGGAGGGTGTGGCCTGTGTTATACAGTGATGGAGGTGTGGGCCTGTTTTTATACAGTGATGGAGGTGTGGCCTGTTTTTATACAGTGATGGAGGTGTGGCCTGTTTTTATACAGTGATGGAGGTGTGGCTTGTTTTTATGCAGTGATGGAGGTGTGGCTTGTTTTTATGCAGTGATGGAGGTGTGGCCTGTTTTCATGCAGTGTTGGAGGTGTGGCTTGTTTTTATACAGTGATGGAGGTGTGGCCTGTTTTTATACAGTGATGGAGGTGTGGCCTGTTTTTATACAGTGATGGAGGTGTGGCAGTGTTGGAGGTGTGGCTTGTTTTTATACAGTGATGGAGGTGTGGCTTGTTTTTATACAGTGATGGAGGTGTGGCCTGTTTTTATACAGTGATGGAGGTGTGGCTGTTTTTGGAGGTGTGGCTGTTTTTATACAGTGATGGAGGTGTGGCCTGTTTTTATACAGTGATGGAGGTGTGGCCTGTTTTTATACAGTGATGGAGGTGTGGCCTGTTTTTATACAGTGATGGAGGTGTGGCCTGTTTTTATATGCAGTGATGGAGGTGTGGCCTGTTTTGCAGTATACAGTAAAGGAGGTGTGGCTTGTTTTTATACAGTGATGGAGGTGTGGCCTGTTTTTATACAGTGATGGAGGTGTGGAGGGTGGCCTGTTTTTATACAGTGTGAGGTGTGGTTTTTATACAGGTGGAGGTGTGGCCTGTTTTTATACAGTGATGGAGGTGTGGCATGTTTTTATACAGTGATGGAGGTGTGGCCTGTTTTTTTTGAAGGAGGTGTGGCCTGTTTTTATGCAGTGATGGAGGTGTGGCCTGTTTTTATACAGTGATGGAGGTGTGGCCTGTTTTTATACAGTGATGGAGGTGTGGCCTGTTTTTATACAGTGATGGAGGTGTGGCTTGTTTTTATACAGTGATGGAGGTGTGGCCTGTTTTTATACAGTGATGGAGGTGTGGCCTGTTTTTATACAGTGATGGAGGTGTGGCCTGTTTTTATACAGTGATGGAGGTGTGGCTTGTTTTTATACAGTGATGGAGGTGTGGCTTGTTTTTATGCTGTGTGATGGAGGTGTGGCCTGTTTTTATGCAGTGATGGAGGTGTGGCCTGTTTTTATACAGTGGTGGAGGTGTGGCCTGTTTTTATACAGTGATGGAGGTGTGGCCTGTTTTTATATGTATGTGTGGCCTGTTTTTATATGTATGTGTGGCCCATGTGCCTTTCACTTAGTTATGGAGTGTTTGCATACAGTGTTGGGGGTGTGGCCTATTTGCAAAGAGTGACAGGGTTGTGGCCTGTTCTCAAACGGTGATTGGGTGTGGCCTGTTTTCATACAGTCATGTAGGTGTGGCCCATGTGCCTTTCACTTACAGTGTTGAGGGTGTGGCCTGTTTGCATACAGCGTTGGGGTTGTGGCCTATTTGCATACAGCGTTGGGGGCGTGGCCTATTTGCAATCTGTCACAGCGGTGTGACCTAATTGCATGCCTATGTGCATGGGAGGTTCTTTGATCATCAGCTGCACCAGAGGCGTGTCACACCAAATGAGGCGTGGCCTAAATTTACAGGTGTGGCCTTAATGCACTCGAGTGTCTTTTGGATGTCTCTCTTCCATAAAAGTAGGCATATATGTGTGTGTGTAATGAAGTGGGCGTGGCCATGCTAACGCAGCGGGACGTACAGACAGATGTGGAGCGAGGTTTAGCGTTTCATACAACACTGAT
Organism: Kryptopterus vitreolus; assembly: GCA_030449085.1. Classification (NCBI taxonomy): domain Eukaryota; kingdom Metazoa; phylum Chordata; class Actinopteri; order Siluriformes; family Siluridae; genus Kryptopterus; species Kryptopterus vitreolus. The sequence continues at coordinate 1,911,551 of JACRUU010000021.1, forward strand.
ACACACACACACACACACACTTTCGAACTGCTTTTCCTGAAGTTCGTAGTCGCGGGTTTTTCCTGAGGAATGCGTTTCATTTCGGATGTTGGTGCGGACAATGGACACAAAGCGTGAGCTCCATCCGTCCGCACCTTCTTACATCGACAACACGGCGATTTTAATGAACGCTGGTCACGCTCAGACGCTTCCTAAAAGCTTCTGTAATTCACACAGCGCAGGAAAGGAAACTTCATCTTCAGCTGCTGCAAGATGTGTTACGCAACTGTGTGTGTGTGTGTGTGTGTGTGTGTGTGTGTGTGTGTGTGTGTGTGTGTGCTTTTATGTGTTAGGAAGAAAATACTAAAAAAAAAAAAAAAGGCAGTAAACTAAAAAAAGAAGGATTACAAAATCATAACACACACACACACACACACACTTATATAACCCTACACATATATACATATGCGCTTATACACACAAAACAAAACACACATGCATATACACAAACACACATGCGCATACACACATGCACATGCATATGCACAAACACACACTCACAAGTGCATACATATACACAAACACACATGCACGCGCACATGCATATGCATACACAAACACACATGCAAACACACACACACAAGTGCATACATATACACAAACACACACACACAAGTGCATTCATATACACATACACACATGCACATGCATATACACAAACACACACACACACAAGTGCATTCATATACACATACACACATGCACATACACACACACACAAGTGCATACATATACACACACACATGCACATGCATACACACAAACGCACACTCACAAGTGCATTCATATACACAAACACACATGCGCGCACACACACACACACACATGCACATGCATACACACAAACACACACTCACAAGTGCATACATATACACAAACGCACATGCACACACACACACACACGTGCGCACACACACACACACACACACACACACACACACACACACACACACACACACATGCATACACACACACAAACGCACACTCACAAGTGCATTCATATACACAAACACACACACACACACATGCACATGCATACACACACACACACACACTCACAAGTGCATTACCTCACTATATTCACTATACACAAACACACATGCACACAAACACACAAACACATGCACATGCATACACACAAACACACACTCACAAGTGCTTACATATATACAAACACATACATATATCACCACACACCACACACAGAAACACACACGTACACATATACTCCTCCTCCCCACACTACACAAACACACCACCACACATGCAACACACAAACACACACACACACACACACACACACACACACACACACACACCACACACACCACACACACACACACAGAAACACACGTACACATACTCCCCCCCCCCCCCACACACACACACACACCACACACACACACACACACACACACACACACACACACACACACAGAAACACACACACGTACACATACCCCCCACCCACCCCCCCTAACACACAAACACCCACACACACACACACACACACACACACACACACACACACACACACTGGCCCTTTATGATAAGTGGTGTGCTGAAGCTTTAAACGCATCCAGAACACTTGGTTTGACTCACTCGGACCACCAGACAGCGTTGATCAATCGGGCAGAGAAACGGCGCACATCACTCAGCGCTCGTACCCTTTTCCTCTCCCCCCCCCCCCCCATCCCCTCCCCCCCATCCCTCCCCTCTCCCCCGAGTCGAGCTTAACGCTGATCTGATATTCAGGCGGGAGAGAGAATAAAAACCAAGCCGAGCGTTCAGCCGAATTAATGAGGCTGCCAAAAACGCCCCAGACCTCTTAAGCGATTGCCTATTCGGCGATTCCAGACGGAGATAAGCCAGCACTTGCTCTCTCTCTCTCACACACACACACAAATGAAATAGCATCAAATAACACACACACACACACACACACACACACGTTACTGCCAACGGGTTAAACAATATGAATCGACGTTGTCTGGTAGAAGTGCTTAATGATGATAAAGTGCGAAACGGCGGCATTAGGCCCCGCCCACTCCGGGAACGTCGCTGGCGGCTCGCCGTTCCACCCGCCGTTCCACCCGCCGTTCCACCCGCCGTTCCACCCGCCTCTGATATCCGAGTCAAAAGGCTTGGCATGAAAGAAAAGTCCCCGCAAAGCCGCTCTTTATCATCCATCCGATCGCCACATTATTCACATCCCCACGTCGCACGTTTCAGCTGCTGGGGAGAAAAATGCAACTTTCCTCGCAGCCGCTTTCGGCCTTTATCCCTTTCAAAGAAACGCCGCTCTCCCGGTGTTTGGGACTCCGAGTGCACAGACTTTACATCTATTTCCATTTGCACTTCAAATCAAAATAAACACCCCACCGACGCCAGCGTTTGATGTGAGATCGAGGTGCTCTTCTTCTTCTTCTTTTTCCCCGGATAGCGGCGCCGAGGGCGGCCTCGTAACCCCGGCAAACTCCAGCTCCTGCTACTAATTGCAGACCACGGATCTACTGTTCAATATGCATTCAAGTTTCTCTCACACACACACACACACACACACACACACACACACTCACCGCTGTTGCTAGCGTGTGCTTTAATAAGCCTCTGTCATTAGCTGGCGCTTTGCATCCGGATAAATTGCGAAAAGAAATTTAGCGCTGATGGCGTTGGACGCGTTAATCGTCGTACACTCGCAGTTTTCAGCGTAAATGAACTGCACTCGTTTTCAGCCAAGAATGGCGTTTTCTTTCTAGTGCGGGGAATGGAACATTTCTGGTGATGGAATCATTCGCATGCAGTGATGGAGGTGTGGCCTGTTTTCATGAGTGTTGGAGGTGTGGCTTGTTTTTTACAGTATGTTTATTTCAGTGATGGAGGTGTGCCTGTTTACAGTGATGGAGGTGTGGCCTGTTTTTATGCAGTGATGGAGGTGTGGCCTGTTTTTATACAGTGATGGAGGTGTGGCTTGTTTTTATGCAGTGATGGAGGTGTGGCTTGTTTTTATGCAGTGATGGAGGTGCAGTGATGGAGGTGTGGCTTGTTTTTAGGTGTGGCTTGTTTTTACAGTGATGGAGGTGTGGCTGTTTTTATACAGTGGTGGAGGTGTGTTTTTTTGTACAGTGAAGGAGGTGTGGCCTGTTTTTATACAGTGATGGAGGTGTGGCCTGTTTTTATACAGTGATGGAGGTGTGGCCTGTTTTTATACAGTGATGGAGGTGTGGCCTGTTTTTATACAGGTGTGGTGATGGAAGGTGTGGCCTGTTTTTTTATGCAGTGATGGAGTGTGTGGAGGTGTGGTTTTTATACAGTGTTGGAGGTGTGGCCTGTTTTTTACATACAGGTGTGGCCTGTTTTTTACAGTTGGAGGTGTGTTTTTATACAGTGATGGAGGTGTGGGTTTTTAGGTGTGGCTTGTTTTATATGCAGTGATGGAGGTGTGGCTTGTTTTTATGCAGTTTTGATGGAGGTGTGGTGTTTTTATGCAGTGATGGAGGTGTGGCTGTTTTATGCAGATGGAGGTGTGGCCTGAGTGTGGCCTGTTTTTAGTGTGGCAGTGATGGAGGTGTGGCCTGTTTTTATGCAGTGATGGAGGTGTGGCCTTGTTTTTATGTTTTTATACAGTGATGGAGGTGTGGCTTGTTTTTATGCAGTGATGGAGGTGTGGCTTGTTTTTATGCAGTGATGGAGGTGTGGCTTGTTTTTATGCAGTGATGGAGGTGTGGCTTGTTTTTATGCAGTGATGGAGGTGTGGCTTGTTTTTAGGTGTGGCTTGTTTTTATACAGTGATGGAGGTGTGGCCTGTTTTCATGAGTGTTGGAGGTGTGGCCTGTTTTTATACAGTGAAGGAGGTGTGGCCTGTGTTTTAGGTGTGGCCTGTTTTTATACAGTGATGGAGGTGTGGCTTGTTTTTTACAGTAAAGGATGTTTTTATACAGTGATGGAGGTGTGGCATGTTTTTATACAGTGATGGAGGTGTGGCTTGTTTTTATACAGTGATGGAGGTGTGGCCTGTTTTTATACAGTGATGGAGGTGTGGCCTGCTTGTTTGGATGTTTTTATACAGGTGTGGCCTGTTTTTATACAGTGGAGGTGTGGCCTGTTTTTATACAGTGATGGAGGTGTGGCCTGTTTTTATACAGTGATGGAGGTGTGGCCTGTTTTTATACAGTGTTGGAGGTGTGGCTTGTTTTTATACAGTGTTGGAGGTGTGGCCTGTTTTTATACAGTGGTGGAGGTGTGGCCTGTTTTTATACAGAGGTGGAGGTGTGGCAGTGATGGAGGTGTGGCCTGTTTTTATACAGTGGTGGAGGTGTGGCCTGTTTTTATACAGTGTGGAGGTGTGGCCTGTTTTTAGGTGTGGTTTTTATACTTGTTTTTATACAGGTGTGGCCTGTGATGGAGGTGTGGCAGTGATGGAGGGTGTGGCCTGTTTTTATACAGTGATGGATGGAGTGTGGAGGTGTGGTTTTTATACAGTGATGGAGGTGTGGCCTGTTTTTATACAGTGATGGAGGTGTGGCTTGTTTTTATACAGTGATGGAGGTGTGGCCTGTTTTTATACAGTGATGGAGGTGTGGCTGTTTTTAGGTGTGGCTTGTTTTTATGCAGTGATGGAGGTGTGGCTTGTTTTTATGCAGTGATGGAGGTGTGGCTTGTTTTTATGCAGTGATGGAGGTGTGGCTTGTTTTTATGCTGTGTTTTCTGTTTTCATGTTTTTATACAGTGTTGGAGGTGTGGCTTGTTTTTATACAGTGAAGGAGGTGTGGCCTGTTTTTATACAGTGATGGAGGTGTGGCCTGTTTTTATACAGTGGTGGAGGTGTGGCCTGTTTTTATACAGTGATGAGTGATGGAGGTGTGGCCTGTTTTTATACAGTGATGGAGGTGTGGCCTGTTTTTATACAGTGATGGAGGTGTGGCTTGTTTTTATACAGTGTGGAGGTGTGGCTTGTTTTTATACGGAGGTGTGGCCTGTTTTTATGGCAGGTGTGGCCTGTTTTTATACAGTGGATGGAGGTGTGGCGAGTGGTGGAGTGGCTTGTTTTTATACAGTGATGGAGGAGGTGTGGAGGTGTGGCCTGTTTTTATACAGTGACGGAGGTGTGGCCTGTTTTTATACAGTGATGGAGGTGTGGCCTGTTTTTATACAGTGATGGAGGTGTGGCCTGTTTTTATACAGTGATGGAGGTGTGGCTGTTTTTATACAGAGGTGGAGGTGTGGCTGTTTTTATACAGAGGTGGAGGTGTGCCTGTTTTTATACAGTGATGGAGGTGTGCTGTTTTTATACAGAGGTGGAGGTGTGGCCTGTTTTTATACAGAGGTGGAGGTGTGGCCTGTTTTTTACAGATGGAGGTGTGGCTGTTTTGATGGAGGTGTGGCTGTTTTACAGTATGGAGGTGTGGCGAGTGTGGAGGTGGCCTGTTTTTATACAGTGATGGAGGTGTGGCCTGTTTTTATACAGTGTGATGGAGGTGTGGCCTGTTTTTATACAGTGAGGTGTGGCCTGTTTTTTGGAGGTGTGGCCTGGCCTGTTTTTATACAGTACATGGAGGTGTGGCCTGTTTTTATACAGTGATGGAGGTGTGGCCTGTTTTTATACAGTGATGGAGGTGTGGCCTGTTTTTATACAGTAAAGGAGGTGTGGCCTGTTTTTATACAGTAAAGGAGGTGTGGCCTATGTACCACAGTGATGTAGGTGTGGCTTACATCCATGGCCTTATCCAGAGCGACGTACAAATGAGCAATTGAGGGTTAAGTGCCCATTAACGGTAGTTTGGCCAGCGATGGTGGTGGAGGTGGGATTTGAACCTGCGACCTTCTGGATCCAAAACCGCCGACTTTTCTCAGACTTGCCGTTTCGTCCCCGAAACACGAAGATTTAACTCAAACACTTCCAGGAGATCTTCTCCGTCCGGCTTACTCTTCAAACGGCATCGCTACACCTCCGATGTGTCCGTCCATCCATCCATCCCTCTCTCCTTCCACCCCCACACTCTGACCTCGACTCCTTCTATATTAATGTACGTCCTCATTGTGCATTGGCGCCGACACCTCGGTGCGCCTCGGTCCTCGCCGCCGCTCCTGAAATATTCATCACAAGGTGGATTTTCTCACAAAGGCCATAAGACGAGGAGGTGAAGGATCTCCGCCGTGTTTCAGCCCCGCTCCGTGTTTTCCCAACCCTACGCCGGAGAAAAAAGGGTGAATGTCGGCGTGACGCGAGCGCCAGTCCCCCCCCCCCCCCCCCCCCACACACACGTCGATAACGTCTTGAAGTTATTTAATCGGATTAGGGTCTGATAAAGCCGCGGATTGTGATCTAAACCCTTCCGGGGAATGCGACATATTTCTGAGTGGAATAAATTGCTTTGCGACGGCGAAATGCCTCCACACCTAATTTACCCCGGTCCTTTGTTTTTGAAAAGGGTCAAAGACTGTTTATGAGGTCAACAACAATGTGTGTGTGTGTGTGTGTGTGTGTGTGTGTGTGAGATGCCGCATGGGAATAAAAAGCGAGGGATAGGTGTCGGAACGCGGCGCGGCTAATCGCAGCCAAACGAGAAATCTGCCAAACGTGGATTTACATTCTTCCCAGCATGAGGTTCGATCGTCGTGGCGTCTTCCAGAAACAAAACAACCCTGCCGGGGCGTCTCAAAGCGGCGGTAATCAGATACCTGCGGCGCTCCTTTCCCCGCGTTTGTCAGGGAGACGACGCCGCGCCGTCCGACGCCGCGGCAAGAATCCTGCTATCGCCAGGCAAACGCGTCTAATTGGCCGTAGTCTTTCGGCTGTCAACAAGCGCCGTTTCCAGAGCTCTGCCTTTATCCCGACGCCGGCGGATTTAATTCCAATCAGCCAGCATTGTGAACTTCCAGGCGTTTTTACGGCGCCACCCACCCCCCAAACCACCCCCCCCCCCAAACCACCCCCCCCCCCCCAAACCCCCCCAAACCACCCCCCCCCCACCCCCCCCCCCACCTGTGAACTATCGCCTTCCACTCGAGTGCAACAAACACGCAGAGGCAGACGCATGACACAGCAAATTATACGCTAACTCTAGCTTCTTACCACTTATTATTATCCTTTTCACCTGTATGATGGTGGAAGGAGGGGAGGGGCGCGTCGGGATTTGGGGGGGGGGACGGGGGGGTGTAATGTGCATCCGGCTAAGGCTTGAGTGTTTGTAATGGGCACTTATTTCAAACGAGCGGCGGTGAGAGTGTGATTGACTGGCGTGTTGTATAGTCAGGGTTATTACCGCCAAGGAAAATGATCGGTGTTGTTGAGAAAACCACTAACGACTCGACTCGACTCGACTCGTGTAATACCGCGTTCCTGCGTTCCTGCGTACAGCGGCCGTACGACGAGCGAAAGCTTCCTGCCAGGTGGGATTGGACATGGGTGGGATTGGACAATGGTGGGATTGGACAATGGTGGCATGGACACGGGTGGGATTGGACAATGGACACGGGTGGGATTGGACATGGCATGGACACGGGTGGGATTGGACAATGGTGGGATTGGACAATGGTGGGATTGGACAATGGTGGAGATTGGACACAGGTGGGATTGGACACGGGTGGGATTGGACACGGGTGGGATTGGACAATGGTGGGATTGGACACGGGATGGACACAGGTGGGATTGGACAATAGACACAGGTGGGATTGGACAATGGTGGGATTGGACAATGGACACAGGTGGGATTGGACACAGGTGGGATTGGACACAGGTGGGATTGGACACATGGTGGGATTGGACAAGGTGGGATTGGACACATGGTGGGATTGGACACAGGTGGGATTGGACACAGGTGGGATTGGACACAGGTGGGATTGGACACAGGTGGGATTGGACACAGGTGGGATTGGACACAGGTGGGATTGGACACGGGGTTGCGTAGGTTTCTTCAGCTGTCATTTTTATAAAGATAGTTAAAGTGCACAGGACGAGGAGTTACACAGGCAGTGTGTCCCAATGCTAGCTTTGTTTTTGTTTATTGACAAACATATGTTTACTCACAACAAAAGGTCAAGGTGTTGAGGTGATTGTTTGAGGTTTGAGGTTGGGCTGAATGAAATGAAGGAGTGAATGTTGGTGAAATGATGGAGTGAATGTTGGTGAAATGATGGAGTGAATGTTGAATGAAGGAGTGAATGTTGGTGAAAATGGAGTGAATGTTGAAATGAATGAGTGAATGTTGGTGAAATGAAGGAGTGAATGTTGGTGAAATGAAGGAGTGAATGTTGGTGAAATAATGGAGTGAATGTTGGTGAAATGAAGGAGCGAATGTTGAAGTGAAGGAGTGAATGTTGGTGAAATGAAGGAGTGAATGTTGGTGAAGTGAAGGAGTGAATGTTGGTGAAATGAAGGAGTGAATGTTGGTGAAATGAAGGAGTGAATGTTGAAGGAGCGAATGTGAAGTGAAGGAGCGAATGTTGAAGTGAAGGAGTGAATGTTGGTGAAGTGAAGGAGTGAATGTTGGTGAAATGAAGGAGTGAATGTTGGAAATAATGAAATGTGAAAGAGTGAATGTTTGTGAAATGAATGAGTGAATGTTGGTGAAGTGAAGGAGCGAATGTTGAAGTGAAGGAGTGAATGTTGGTGAAATGAAGGAGCGAATGTTGGTGAAATGAAGGAGTGAATGTTGGTGAAATAATGGAGCGAATGTTGAAGTGAAGGAGTGAATGTTGGTGAAATGAAGGAGTGAATGTTGGTGAAATGAAGGAGTGAATGTTGGTGAAATGAAGGAGTGAATGTTGGTGAAATGATGGAGTGAATGTTGGTGAAATGATGGAGTGAATGTTGGTGAAATGAAGGAGTGAATGTTGGTGAAATGAAGGAGTGAATGTTGGTGAAATGAAGGAGTGAATGCTGGTGAAATGAAGGAGTGAATGTTGGTGAAATGAGGAGTGAATGTTGGTGAAATGATGGAGTGAATGTTGGTGAAATGAATGGAGTGAATGTTGGTGAAATGATGGAGTGAATGTTGGTGAAATGATGGAGTGAATGTTGGTGAAATGATGGAGTGAATGTTGGTGAAATGATGGAGTGAATGTTGGTGAAATGATGGAGTGAATGTTGGTGAAATGAAGGAGTGAATGTTGGTGAAATAAAGGATTGAATGTTGGTGAAATAATGGAGTGAATGTTGAAGTGAAGGAGTGAATGTTGGTGAAATGAAAGAGTGAATGTTGTGTGAGTGAATGAATGAAGGAGTGAATGTTGGTGAAGTGAAGGAGCGAATGTTGAAGTGAAGGAGTGAATGTTGGTGAAATGAAGGAGTGAATGTTGGTGAAATGAAGGAGTGAATGTTGGTGAAATGAAGGAGTGAATGTTGGTGAAATGAAGGAGTGAATGTTGGTGAAATAAAGGATTGAATGTTGGTGAAATAATGGAGTGAATGTTGGTGAAATAATGGAGCGAATGTTGAAGTGAAGGAGTGAATGTTGGTGAAATGAAGGAGTGAATGTTGGTGAAATGAAGGAGTGAATGTTGGTGAAATAATAAGGATGTGTGTGAATGTTGGTGAAATGAATGGAGTGAATGTGGTGGTGAAAGTGATGTGGAGTGAAGTGAATGTGGTGGTGAAATGGAAGGAGTGAAGTTGGTGTGAGGAGTGAATGTTGGTGAAATGAAGGAGTGAATGAGTGTGGAATGTGTTTATTAGTTTGTGTGATATGTTGTTTACACTTCCTGCCGCAGTAGCGTTTCCCTCCGCAGCGCCGGAGCTTTGAGCGAACGCGGGTGAAAATCCCATCTGTTCGTGACCCGACGCCGCGAGCGCCGCGACTCCACACGTGGAGGTGCTTTGAGCATTAACCTCCGTTACGCCGCGACTTAATTAAACTTATCCTCCGTTGGCGGCTTTTTTTAAAAAAAAAAATAACGCTTTAACCTTCCTCCTGCCTACGCGCTGGGACGGAGGAAACGGGCCAGGAGATCCTCCGTCCTCGGTCCAATTCAATTAAGGACTATTTATCGCTAGCACCGTGTCGCTAACCTTTCCACGCCTCCTGGAGTCGGACTGCAGAAGGTTTTTACATACAACTTATTTCCAAAACGCTTATTTCTTTTATCTTTTATATACGAAAGTTTAATAAAACACTACCAACGTAAAAAAAAGAATAATTCACGTTAATTTATTTGCTATAAATACCGAGTGTGGCGTTAAATATCTCTACAACTGACTAAACGATAAACAATCTAACGGGCTAGCTAAGCGAGTAAATAAATAAATTATAGCTAGCTCAATTAGCGTTTAATTAAATAACGAGAGCGGGGATGTAACGGTTTACATTTTAAAAAAATGATTTAATGTCAGGAACATTTTTTTTTATATATTTTTTGGATGTAAATTGTAATAGTTTCTGGTAATTCACCGATGAATTCTTTATTTTCGCACAATTTCCGTCATTAAAACTGTTTATTCAGGACAGCGCGGTGCAATTACAAATAAACAAATGAACAAATAAACAAATAAATAAATCTAATCTCAGAATAATTGCTAATTGTGTTTGCACTTACGACACATTTGTTTTGGTTACAGAGGCTTCCAGTTGCACAGTGAAATAAATAAATAAATCAAATAAATCAAATAAAAATAAATAAAAAAATGATTCATAAATACATAAATAAATAAATAAATCAATCAAATAAAAATAAATAAAAAAATGATTCATATATAAATAAATAAATAAATAAAGAGGAGTGTTTGTAATTATTTGCTTCACTCGCATTCTGTCAGTAACCAAAAGACGCCCCTTCAAATAAATAAATAAATAAATAAATAAATAAATAAATAAATAAATAAATAAAAAGCAAATAAATAAATAAATAAATAATAAAAGATATAAAAGCGGCGCATCTGCGGCGCTTTTAAAAGGATGTTCAACTCGTATCTTTTAAAATGCCTTTATTTATTTATTGATTTATTTGCTTGTTTATTTATTTATTTATTTATTTTCCTCCGAGCTTTCATAAGCGCTCCTTTTATCCTGTTTTTAGGATCCGTGTATCTTTTGCCCAAAATGAATCAGAAGACTGAAAAGAGCAGAAAAAAAGAAAAAGAAAAGAGCAGAACTTTATATTACAGCAAATTCAATCACGTCTGAAAGAGATCCTGACACATACATAAATAAATAAATAAATAAATAAAAAAGAGAGAACGTTCGCCTCACACCGCCAGGGTCGGGTTCGATTCCCGTCTCGGCCATGTGTGTGTGGAGTTTGTGCATGTTCTCCCCCGTGTTCTCAGGGGGTTTTTTCCCTCCGGGTTCTCCGGTTCCTCCTCCCCCGGTCCAAAAACATGCACGGTAGGTTGATTGGCACGTTGGAAAATTGTCCCTAGTGTATGAATGTGTGTGTGTGTGTGTGTGTGTGTGTGTGTGTGTGTGTGATGGGTTGGCATTCCATCCAGGGTGTATCCTGCATTAATGCCCATAGACGCCTGAGATAGACACAGACTCCCCGTGACCCGAGGGAAGATCGGTATAAAGCGCTAGAAGATGAATGAATGAATGAATGAATAAAAGAGTGTGGAGAAAAGATAAACGACTGGAGGAGATAAATCACTAAACTCATCCTGACCCGGATAATTTTTCAGAATCAACAGTTTATGGAGTAAATATGTCCACACAGCGTTTATGTGAAGAGTAAAGTGAAAAAGATTTGATTATTTTAGCGACTCTCGTTTATTTTTGCCTCTCAATTTCAGTTTAGAAGACTTTAAAATAAATAAATAAATAAATAAATAAAAATAAATAAAAAAAAAAATGCGCATTGATCGTCGAGTGTGGAGTTAAAAAAAAACGAATGAACTAAATTACTATCTATCTAATCAAATAAATAAATAACCGAATAATAATAAGCGAATAATTAACATATAATGATGACAAATTAATAAATACAAATAAAAAAATTCAAAAATAAATGAACTTTGGATGTAAATAAATAAGTGGAGCTGAAGGTGCTTACTGGTTAAAGCGTCTGACTGTGGATGGGTGTTGGATCTAAACATTTGTGAGATCAAAAATCTCCATCGTTTACAGCTCTTTTCCGGGCCCCTGAACAAGGCCCTTAACCCCATCACTGCATCGTTGTATGATTTAAATAAATAAATAAATAACGAAGACACTCTGGGTTTGGTTTTCCTGTAATGCGCTGTAAACTACGCAAATTGCTAGCTAACGTACAAAATAACACACGGACCGATTAGATAACTAAATAACTAATAATAATAATAATAATAATAATAATAATAATAATAATATTAATAACTAATAAATAAATTCCTCAGAAAGCGACTTTGACTGAATCCGATGTTAAGCGAACGGAATTGTCCCATTTGTCTCGGGTCAGGATCGGGGAAGTAATTACCCCTAGATGGCGCTCCAGGCGAACGCGACGGATATCGATGAAACGACTGCCGTTATCTGAAGGCGACGTACACTGAGAGCGACGCACCCGAATAATTAGTAATTAAATTCCTAAACTGAATTGTAACTATTGGTTATAGTGACTAGTGTCTATTCATTCATTCATTCATTCATTCATTCATCTTCTAGCGCTTTATCCGATCTTCCCTCGGGTCACGGGGAGTCTGTGTCTATCTCAGGCGTCTATGGGCATTAAGGCAGGATACACCCTGGATGGAATGCCCACCCATCACACACACACACACACACACACACACACACACACACATTCACATACACTAGGGACAATTTTCCAAGGTAGGGGGCCAATCAACCTACCGTACCGATGCATGTTTTTGGACCGGGGGAGGAAACCGGAGAACCCGGAGAAAAACCCCCTGAGGCACGGGGAGAACATGCACAAACTCCCACACACACATGGGCGAGACGGGAATCGAACCCGGACCCTGGCGGTGTGAGGCGAACGTGCTAACCACTAAACCACCGTGCCCCCCTTAACTATTTACATTCTTACTTAAATAAATCACCAAATTGCTGTGTAATAATAACCACCTATCTGTGTGAATAACGAAACTATAGCGAAATAACTGTAATAATAACTTGAATTAAATCGAAGCTAAACAAATTAAATAATTCGACCCCGAACTTACATAAACTATATAGTTATATAAGTGAATAATTCACCAAATTTTACGTTTATTCCTGTTTTCACGTAGAAATTGTCTCCAAAAGACAATGGTCGGGTTTCAGTAAACAGGCTAGCTAGTTTATCACATAATTAATTATATTAATTATAAGTAGCGTAATAAATCAATGATTTAATTTACTAATTAAATACCGAGTTATCAACTAAACAGAAACTAAACCTTTGCTATAAAGACATTGCTATAACAAGCAGCGACATAACTACTAAATCAAAAAAAGTATATACTATATATATATATATATATATATATATATATATAAACAAACAAATAAATAAGTCACAGACTGATTAGCTACCTAGCTAGGTGAAAAACTAGCTAAATATAGCTAAATAATTTCATATATAAATACGAATCGACTAAACGATCAGTTTCACCCCAAATCAAAAAAAAAAGTTCGCTTCTACCGCTTAAAATAAGTCGTAGAATAAATCCCGAAAAGCACAGTACAGTAAATATCATGCTAACTGCTATTCGGAGTGTTTAGCATTTTGCTCGCTCCGGGGTTTAATAATGATCGTCGTGCTGTGCCACATTGTGTCTCCTTTTTTTTTCCCTCTTTTTTTTTTCCTTCCCTCTTTTTTATCCCCCAGACTTGAGCTGTCAAATGTGCTGGCATTGTTAATGGCGTTGCTCCGGCTTTTATTGACGTGTCAGCAGAGGATCCTGCTGCTGCCGCGGTCATTATGTGACTGCGCTGGAATAAAAAAGAAGAAGAAGCGTCTACAAAAGAACGCGGTGCGTCTGCCATTTGCAAATGGGAAAGAAAACGTCTGTTGCTGTTTTCACGTAGAAATCGTCTCCGAAAGAAAATGTCAGGTTTCAGGAAATGGGCTAGCTCGTTTACGACGTCATGGACGAGATTATAAATGGCGTAATAACTAAACAATCTTACTTACTAATTAAATACGGACTGATTCACTAAACTGAGAGCTACGATATTCACTAACGTAGTACGTTTCGGAAAATTACAAGTAGCGTAGCGGGAAACGTCAAAAATTGCGCGCTGATATTGTGAATATGACGTTATATTTAACGTTACTTTTGTGGGGACGAAAGTATTAAAACGCCCAGGACAGCTAGCTAGTTTATCAAATCAACGAAATTATACATAACTTTATAACTAAACGATCTAATTTACTAATTAAATACGGAGTGATTCACTAAACTGAGAGATACGATATTCACTAACGTAGTACATTAACAAAGTAGTAACAAGTAGCGTAGCGGGAAATGTAAAAAATTGCGCGCTGATATTTGGAATGTAACGTTAGATTTGGACATTTCTAAAAAAAAATAATAATAATGTATACATATAACGTTATATTTAACGTTACTCTTGTGGGGACAAAAGTATTAAGACGCCCAGGACAGCTAGCTAGTTTATCAAATCAACGAAATTATACATAAAGTTATAACTAAACGATCTAATTTACTAATTAAATACGGACTGATTCACTAAACTGAGAGCTACGATATTCACTAACGTAGTACGTTTCGGAAAGTTACAAGTAGCGTAGCGGGAAACGTTAAAAATTGCGTGCTGATATTGTGAATATGACGTTACATATGTTATATTTAACATTACTTTTGTGGGAACGTAAGTATTAAAACGCCCAGGACAGCTAGCTAGTTTATCAAATCAACGAAATTATAAATAACTTTCTAACTAAACGATCTAATTTACTAATTAAATACGGAGTGATTAACAAAACTGAGAGATACGATATTCACTAACGTAGTACGTTAACAACGTTAACAAATAGTAACAAGTAGCGTAGCGGGAAATGTAAAAAATTGCGCGCTGATATTTGGAATATAACGTTAGATTTGGACATTTTAAAAAAAAAAAAAAAAGGATACATATAACGTTATATTTAATGTTACTCTTGTGGGAAAAAAAAAAAAAGTTTATCAAATCAACGAAATTATAAATAACTTTCTAATGAACGTTCTAATTTATATAACGGAGTGATTCACTAAACTGAGAGATACGATATTCACTACGTATACGTTACAAAGTAGTAACAAGTAGCGTGTGGGAACGTCAAAAATTGCTAGTTGATATTAAGACGCCCAGGACAGCTAGCTAGTTTATCAAATCAACGAAATTATAAATAACTTTCTAACTGAACGTTCTAATTTACTAATTAAATACGGAGTGATTCACTAAACTGAGAGATACGATATTCACTAACGTAGTACGTTAACAAAGTAGTAACAAGTAGCGTAGCGGGAAACGTCAAAAATTGCTAGTTGATATTTGGAATGTAACGTTAGATTTGGAGATTTCTAAAAAAAAAAAATGTATACATATAACGTTATATTTAATTAAATACGGAGTGATTCACTAAACTGAGAGATACGATAAGTATAAAGTACGCAAAGTAGTAACAAGTAGCGTAGCGGGACGTCAGCTAGTTGATATTTAGTAACTAGATTTTCTAAAAAAAAAAATGTATACATATAACGTTAATTTAACGTTACTCTTGTGGGGACGAAAGTATTAAAACGCCCAGGACAGCTAGCTAGTTTATCAAATCAACGAAATTATAAATAACTTTCTAACTAAACGATCTAATTTACTAATTAAATACGGACTGATTAACGAAACTGAGAGATACGATATTCACTAACTAACGTAGTACGTTAACAAAGTAGTAACAAGTAGCGTAGCGGGAAACATTGGGACACAAAAAGGACAGCTAGCTAGTTTATCAAATCAACAAAATTATAAATAGCGTAATAACTAATTGATCTAATTGACTAAGTAATTGATTAACTCAACAGATCGCTATATTATTACTAACGGATTTCTCACTTATTATGTGCGACTTTTCGGAAAATAACACGTAGCGTCCGGGGAAACGTCAAAAATAGCTAGCTGTTATTTCGAATATAACGTTCTATTAAAATATTTCTTTTTTTCTGAAAGTATTAAAACACTTCATCATCATGTGATTCCAGTTTTTGTCGCAGATTTATCCGGAGGGGGCGTGGCTATTGGGGAAAGGATAGAGAGGGCGGGGCTTATGCATCTGTGTGGTTATGTAGCAAAGTTGTTTTCCTTTCAGATGAAATTGTTAAAAAGACAAACATGTGGATCCGGATTTGAGATGTATCCGGATGGGGGCGTGGCTATGGGGAAAAGGCAGAGAGGGCGGGGCTTGTGCCGCTGTTTAGCGAAGTCGGCGTGTAGAATCCCTTCCTACAGGGATTTGTGATCCCGTCGTTCCTCATGAATGATGGTTTGCACATAAAACACACACACACACACACACACACACACACACACACACACACACACACACACACACACACACATATATATATATACATATATATATATATATATATATATATATGTATGTGTGTGTGTGTGTGTGGTGTGTGTGTGTGTGTGTGTGTGTGTGTGTGTGTGTGTGTGTGTGTGTGTGTGTGTGTGTGTGTGTGTGTGTGTGTGTGTTTTGTTGTTTTATTATCTACAGCTTACAGTATTTAGTGGTTGGTAGAAATGAAGTTTTGAAAAAAGACGCAGTTCGTCACAGTTGACTAGCAAAACGCAGAGCACACACACACACACTCACACACACACACACTCACACACACTCACACACACTCACTCACAACACACACGAGGAGCGCATTGAGTATTTTTTTTTATGGATAATCCCTAATTCCTTATTAGCTGTTTGTGTGTGTGTGTGTGTGTGTGTGTGGTGTGTGTGTGTGTGTGTGTGTGTGTGAGACGATTGCACAGCGAACGCAATAAGAATACCCACAATGCATCCAGCCGTATTTCCGTGTCATCGAATGCTGTTACGGGTCAAATATGTAAATTAAACCATGCGAACGCTAAACAGCAAATGCTAAAGCTACAAAACAAACAAACAAACTAGCAAACAAACAAACAAACAAACTAACTAGCTAACTAAGCGAATAACGAATGAAATTTAAGATCAATAAATTACTCGCGTTAGCTGTATACTTAGATAAGTGAGTAATTAATTAAAAATTATAGGTAAATAACCGGCGGCGTGACTGAGATGACTACATTAAATCTATTTCATGTAAATAAATAAATAAGTCACTGATTACATAAATAGCTTAGTGAATAACTAATACAATTATAGATAAATCATTTACTATATAGTGGGAGTACGGTGGTTTAGTACGGTGGCCTCACACCGCCAGGGTCTGGGTTCGATTCCCGTCTCGGCCATGTGTGTGTGGAGTTTGTGCATGTTCTCCCCGTGCCTCAGGGGGTGTTTTTCTCCGGGTTCTCCGGTTTCCCCCTCCCCCCCCCGGTCCAAAAACATGCACGGTAGGTTGATTGGCACCTTGGAAAATTGTCCCCCTAGTGTATGAATGTGTGTGTGTGTGTGTGTGTGTGTGCGTGTGTGTGATGGGTTGGCATTCCATCCAGGGTGTATCCTGCATTAATGCCCATAGACGCCTGAGATAGACACAGACTCCCCGTGACCCGAGGGAAGATCGGATAAAGCGCTAGAAGATGAATGAATGAATGAATGAATTACTATATAAATAAGAATCAACTAAACGTCAGTGGTTTAAGGCGCTGGGTTACTGATCAGAAGGTCGGGGGTTCGAGACCCGGTATCGCCATTCTGCCACTCTTGGGCCCTTGAGCAAGGCCCTTAACCCTCTGTACTCCAGGGGGCGCCGTATCACCCTGCACTCTGATCCTACGTTTATTTTGGAGCTCATATCGTCGCCGTCGTCATGGTTACAATCCTGCTCCATTACACACTGACGGGAGAAATGATTTGGGAATGAGATGAAATATTTGATCGGCTTCATTATTTAAGAATTAGCTATGAATAAAACGTCGAGTGAAATATTATTTCACAGACGTCCCGACACGTTCAAATCTTTTCTCCTGATGACTTTCTGTCCGAGTTATGGAGTTCATTCGCTTTACAGCGGGGGGGGGGTTCGAAAAGTGTGTGTGTATTGTTTTAATTCATTCATTCATTCATCTTCTATCGCTTTTTCTGATCTACTCTCGGGTCACGGGGAGTCTGTGTCTATCTCAGGCGTCTATGGGCATTAAGGCAGGATACACCCTGGATGGAATGCCAACACATCGCAGGACACACACACACACATACACACACACACACACATTCACACACACATTTCATACACTAGGGACAATTTTCCAACCTACCGTGCATGTTTTTGGACCGGGGGAGGAAAGGGGAGGAAACCGGGAGAACCCGGAGAAAAACCCCCTGAGACACGGGGAGAACGGAGAGAACATGCACAAACTCCACACACACATGGCCGAGACGGGAATCGAACCCGGACCCTGTCGGTGTGAGGCGAACACGCTAACCCACTAAACCACCGTGCTCCCTATTGTTTTAATTCAAGAAAAAAATGGATTTGATTGTTAAAATGATTTTTATTTATTACATAAAAAACGTTTGACCTTTATTAGTTTAATTATTTATTTTGCCATCCATGCATTTATTTACAATTTTTTTACTTACTACTTTAAAAAGCCAACGCGTTATAACGTACGCAATTCTATTACAATTTTATTGACGCGAATAAAAAGGAGACTTTAATTTCTATACATGAGATTCATGTAGATCATAAGCAGCTGTTCGTTATACATGACCATTTATTCGCAACACGGCACAACAAAACGTTGATATTGTCCTATTGTATAAGTGCATGTCATTCCTCACAGGATATTTACATAAAACACTCTCATTTACATAAAAGCATGCATATTGTGCATAAAGGTGGGGTTTTGTAAATTCCTTATTAGCAAACATGTCTGTATTTGCATAAAGGCAGGGATTGCGTGCTGTTTTCACACAATCGCAACCTCTTCTGCACTTTTTATTCGTTGATTTATTTGTTTGTATTTTGTTGTGTTGGTCGATCATTGCTTATCACATAAAGTTGCTCGTTCAACCAATTGCGAAAAGGTTTCGTTTATACGGTGCATTGTTATCTCTGCTGGCGTGATTATTTTTCACAATATGTGCACTAAGGCGTGGTTTGGTGTCCTTTACTGGTGCGCTCATTTGCATAAAAGGCGGGGTTTGAATGGCACATTTGCATACAGGTGCATTTGTTAATTGCATAAAGGCGGGTTTTTTGTTGCTGATCTGCATAAACGTGCGATTTGCCTTTTCTGATTCGCATAAACGTGTGCTGTTTTCACACAACGCTTTTTTTTTTTTTTTTTAGCAAAGCATTTTTGGCATTTTGTTGTCCATTGTTGTTTTAATCACATTTTAAACATTTTAATACCAATTGCAAAGGTTTTGTTTATACGGTGCGTTATTATTGTCATCGTTAGCGTGATTATTTTCCACAACGTTTGCGCTAAGGCGTGGTTTCGTTCGTTTTTACCTTTGCGCTCATTTGCATAAAGGCGGGGTTTATGCAAAAGAGCCGTGAAAGTGTTTTGCGCGTCGCCGCGGCGTACTAAGAGGGATGTTGGGGTGGATAGAGGGAGGGATGTTGGGAGGGGGGGGGGTGATTGTGATGGTGGGTCTGGGGGGGGGGGGGGGCAGGGGGGGGGGGGCAGCGCCATCAGCATCATCAGCGGTGGCGGCGAGAGCAGCGATGTACAGCGGGGCGGCGGGAACGCGCACACACACACACACACACCGCGGAGAGAGAGAGAGGAGAGAGAGAGAGAGAGAGAGAGGGAGGGAGGAGCGAGCGCTCCGAATCCCACTCCGGCTGTGGCTCCTCGCGCGGCGGAGAGCGGCGCATCATCATCACCGGATTTTTTATCCAAAAAAACAAACAAACATCCCATAATATCAGGTGATATTTTGCCTGTTTAAGCCGCGCAGAAGTGAAGGACGTTATTTCCCGTATACAGGACATTTTTTATTTTTATTTATTTTATTATTATTTATTTTTAAAGGAGGCAGTTTCGGGACGCTTTTGCGGAGCCGCTCGAGCGCTTTTTCATCCTTTCATCACGCGCATACTTTTTTTCTTTTTTTCTTCCTTTCTTTATTCCTTTCCCGTTCCTCCACTTCTCCACTTTCTCCGTTCCTTCTCTATCGCTGGGATCTATCCGCCTCGTGCCCCGCGCGCGCGCGTGTGTGTGCCGTGATGTCGGCGCGGAGGAGCGCGTGCTGCTGGTGCCGCCTGCACGCGACCCTGTTCCGACTGCTGTGTGTTCTTCTGCCCGCAGGCTTTCCGGCACGCAGCCTGGACATGCAGCGCGCCACCGACAACATCACCGTGCGCCAGGGGGACACGGCCGTCATCAGGTAAGAGGGGTGTGTGTGGTGGTGTGTGTGTGTGTGTGTGTGTGTGTGTGTGTGTGTGTGTGTGCGCGCAACTTTTGCCTTTCCTTTCTGATTGATCGTGCCCGTTTTGTCGCGTGCGTTCGCTGGGGAGGAGAGAGAGAGATCTCTCAAATTGTTTAGACATCTAATCATGCATGTTGTTTATTTAGTATTATTGTTGTTGTTGTTGTTGTTGTTGTTGTTGTTATTGTTGTTATAAAACCCCGTGCATGCAAATGTCGGAGTTTTTTTTTTTTTTTTTTTTTTTGCGGATTTCTGCGGCGGATTGGCATCTTCTCCTCTGGGTTAATCTTCGTGCACTTCATCATCTGTTCTCCTGTTGTGAAAGAGAGAGAGAGAGAGAGAGAGAGAGAGAGAGAGAGAGAGAAGGCGAAGTGCTTCACAAATAAATAGAACAAATCAGAAGAGCATGATAACGCCATCTGCCACCTCAATGTCCAAATGTTGTTATGGGCAGCAGGGTGCATTTTCTTTTGAACGCTCTACGCTTCATGAAGCAGGGAACCAGGGTTCAGTGGAGCACAGCCGAGGATTTCATTTATGATTTGGATTGGATTTGATTTCACCGGTAGAAACCGCGACTCGCCCTTATCAGACTTCTATCACAGCTGGAATCTGATTAGGAAAAATATGGAATAATAGAAATATAAATAAATATAAATATGGAATAATATAAATATAAATAAATATAAATATGGAATAATATGTTGCTTGCGAAGTTCGGAAATGAAGGCTGGAGGGTTTTTTTTGTTTGTTTGTCTCTTTATCACGTGTTTATGTGAAACGGAATAATGTTCAGTACGATGATTTCTGTTTTACGCACCACTATAAAGCGTTGACGGTGTAAGCCCCGCCCACTGTTTTAGCTTTTTGTCATTTTTATATATTTTTTTTAGATTCATTTTTTTTAATAACGAAAAGCAAAAACAGCTACAGGAAAGCGATCTGTTTATTTGTTGGTGTTTATATGTTCCCGTGTTGCAGTGAAGTGGGCGGGGCCTAACGCCTTATTAATAGTGATGCGTACAATTTCTCGAAATTGTTTGTTTTTTTTTTTCGTTTTTTTTTCTTTGTAAAATGAATGACGTGTTCATTTAAAGGGGGAAAAAATCCAGTTTTTATTTTCCAAAGTTTTTTTTTTTTTTTTTTTTTTTTTCGATTTCATACAGA
>JACRUU010000021.1:1935719-1953219 GCA_030449085.1 Kryptopterus vitreolus
CCATCCATCATCTATCCATCCATCCAACCCAATAAAAACCTTTCACCAATCCATCCAACCCAATAAAAACCTTTCACCAATCCATCCATCATTTATCCATCCATCCAACCCAATAAAAACCGTTCACCAATCCATCCATCATTTATCCATCCATCCAACCCAATAAAAACCGTTCACCAATCCATCCATCATCTATCCATCCATCCAACCCAATAAAAACCTTTTACCAATCCATCCTTTCACCAATCCATCTATCCATCCATCCAACCCAATAAAAACCTTTCACCAATCCATCCATCATTCTATCCATCCATCCAACCCAATAAAAACCGTTCACCAATCCATCCTATCATTTATCCATCCATCCAACCCAATAAAAACCGTTCACCAATCCATCATCATCTATCCATCCATCCAACCCAATAAAAACCTTTCACCAATCCATCCGTCATCTATCCATCCATCCAACCCAATAAAAACCGTTCACCAATCCATCCGTCATCTATCCATCCATCCAACCCAATAGAAACCTTTCACCAATCCATCCATTATCCATCCATCCATCTACCCAAGCCACTCATCAATCCATTGATTGATTCAGTCAAGTGAATCAATTGTTCTCATTCATTTATTATCCGTTAATCCATCCATCATCTATCCATGCAACCCATTCATCAATCCATTCATCCATCCAAGCCAAAAAAAAATCCATCAATCCATATCCATCCACCCCACAGAACCCACTCATCCATCTATCCATCCATCCATATTACCCAACCTCTGTGAATCAATTGATGGATTGATGAGTGGGATGGATGGATGGATGGATGGATGTTTTTTTTGGGGGGGGGGCTTGGATGGATGAATGGATTAGTGAGTGGTTTGGATGGATAGATGATGGACTCTTTCTTCCTTCCTTCTTTCCGTTATTTGATCCTGTTAGCTGTATTGTTAATGCTCTTGGTTACTGATCAGAAGGTCGGGGGTTCAAGCGCCACTATCTCCAAGCTGGCACTCTGGGGGCCCTTGAGCAAGGCCCTTAACCCTCTGTGCTTGTTGACCCCAGCTTTCCAACATCACGGGAAATGTGAAGAAAGGTTTTTACATGAACATGTGAGAATTTACCTCCTATCTATATATATGTGTGGTGTGTGTGTGTGTGTGTGTGTGTGTGTGTGTGTGTGTGTATAAGTGCAAGGCAACTTCAACATTCTTCATCTGCTCTTTTTTTTTTACATTCATCAACATCCACAGAAAGGGGAACGGTGGTTTAGTGATTATCACGTTCGCCTCACACCGCCAGGGTCTGGGTTCGATTCCCGTCTCGGCCATGTGTGTGTGTGTGGAGTTTGTGCATGTTCTCCCCGTGTCTCAGGGGGTTTTCTCCGGGTTCTCCGGTTTCCTCCTCCCCCCCGGTCCAAAAACATGCACGGTGGGTTGATTGGCACCTTGGAAAATTGTCCCTAGTGTATGGAATGTGTGTGTGTGTGTGTGTGTGTGTGTGATGTGTTTGGCATTCCATCCAGGGTGTATCCTGCCTTAATGCCCATAGACGCCTGAGATAGACACAGGACTCCCCGTGACCCGAGAGAAGATCGGATAAAGCGGTAGAAAATGAATGAATGAATGAATGAACATCCACAGAATGAACCCGTCCGTCTCTCCGCGAATAAAACCAACCCAAACAATCTTCTAAAGTGTGTTTACCCCCGCGCCGGGAAAAACGCCGCCGCCGCGAGGACGTTCCTGATACGATTGATCGGCCGCTCGACAAAAGCGCCTCGTCGAACCTTCCATTCCGCGTCCGCGTCACGTACGGCGAGCGCTAATCGCTAGTCTGTGTATCAAAGTGCTCAGGCGCTACTTGCAGAGGATTAGCCTTTGGCATTGTGATGCTAATGAAAGCTGTTGGGTTGGAGAGGAGATGGGTTCGAGGTGTTTCAGTGTCCTCTCTCTCTCTCTCCTCTCTCTCCCTCTCTCTCTCTCTCTCCCTCTCTCTCCTCTCTCTCTCTCCCTCCTCTCCTCTCTCTCTCTCCTCTCTCTCTCCCTCTCTCTCTCTCTCCCTCTCTCTCTCTCTGTGAAAGGTTCCGACATTCCGGCACGTAGTGAATTGTAATTCTCCAGACCTTTAGAGGTTTTGTTTGACTCGATTTGGAGGCCCCACACAGCCTCGGGCCACGTTTCTGTATTCATGAGAAGCATCGGCGATGATTAAAATGAGGAAAAAGTGTGTGTGTGTGTGTGTGTGTGTGTGTGTGTGTGTGTGTGTGTGTGTGTGTGTGTGTGTGTGTGTGTGTGTGTGTGTCTGCAAGGCCGGTTTGTTGTTGTGTACGGTGGCCTGGAGGAGCCAGACTCGGTTCCATCAGCCTTAGGCTATGGTGGAAACCTCACGCTGTCTGTCTCCGGCCGTGTCTGCTCTCTGCTTCCATAGAGAGAGAGAGAGAGAGAGAGAGAGAGGAGAGAGAGAGAGAGAATAGAGAAATATGTGTTCTGCGTTTTAAAATACGAAAGTACGCTTTCTGAATGTTTACACTTTGTTTTGCAGCAAAAAAGAAACTTTCTGCAATTCGGTTTTCGGTGCTTTCTATTTCTCCTTCTTCCTTTCTTATTATTTATTATTTTTATTATTATTATTATTATTATTATTATTATTATTATTATTATTATTATATTATTATTCATTCATTCATTCATCTTCTCTTCTACCGCTTTTTATCCGATCTTCTTCCTCGGGTCACGGGGAGTCTGTGTCTATCTCAGGCGTCTATGGGTATTAAGGCAGGATACACCTGGATGGAATACCAACCCATCACACACACACACACACACACACACACACACACACACACACACACACACACACACACACACACACACACACACACACTAGGGACAATTTTCCAAGGTGCCAATCAAACCTACCGTGCATGTTTTTGGACCGGGAGGAAACCGGAGAACCCGGAGAAAAACCCCCTGAGACACGGGGAGAACATTCACAAACTCCACACACACATGGCCGAGACGGGAATCGAACCCGGACCCTGGCGGTGTGAGGCGAATGTGCTAACCACTAAACCACCGTGCCCCCTATTATTATTATTATTATTATTATTATTATTATTATTATTATTATTAATTATTTATTATTATTGTTATTATTTTATTATTATTATTATTATTATTATTATTATTATTATTATTATTATTATTATTATTATTGTTATTTTTTATTATTATTATTATTATTTTTATTAATATTTATTATTATTATTATTATTATTATTATTATTATTAGAATAAAAATGATGAATCGAATCAAAAGCACTACATTCCTCCTTTTCTTCCACTATTCTTCTTCCTTTTTGGCTATTCCTCCTCATCTTCCTCTATTCTTTTTTCCCTCCTCTATTCCTTCCTTTTCCCTCCTCTATTCCTCCTTTCCCTCCTCTATTCCTCCTTTCCCTCCTCTATTCCTCCTTTCCCTCCTCTATTCCTCCTTTCCCTCCTCTATTCTTCCTTTCATTCGTCTATTTCTACTCATCTTCCTCTATTCCTCCTTATCTTCCTCGATTCCCTTCTTTTCCTCCTCTATTCCTCCTCTCCCTCCTCTATTCCCTCCTCTATTCTTCCTTTCATTCATCTATTTCTACTCATCTTCCTCTATTCCTCCTTATCTTCCTCGATTCCCTCTTTTCCTCCTCTATTCCTCCTTTCCCTCCTCTATTCCTCCTTTCACTCCTCTATTCCTCATCATCTTCCTCTGTTCCTCCTTTCCCTCCTCTATTCCTCCTTTCACTCCTCTATTCCTCATCATCTTCCTCTGTTCCTCCTTTTTCTCCTCTATTCCTCCTTTTCTCCGCTATTCCTCCTCATCTTCCTCTATTCATCCTTTCCCTCCTCTATTCCTCCTTTCACTCCTCTATTCTTCCTTTCATTCGTCTATTCCTCCTCATCATCTTCCTATATTCCTCTTTTCTCTCCTCTATTCATCCTTTCATTCGTCTATTTCTACTCATCTTCCTCTATTCCTCCTTTCACTACTCTATTTCTCCTTTCACTCCTCTATTCCTCCTTTCCCTCTATTCCTCCTTATCTTCCTCTATTTGTTCTTTTCCTCCTCTATTCCTCCTTTTTCTCCTCTAGTCCTCCTTTTTCTCTGCTATTCCTCCTCATCTTCCTCTATTCATCCTTTCCCTCCTCTATTCCTCGTTTCACTCCTCTATTCCTACTCATCTTCCTCTATTCCTTCTTTCACCCCTCTATTCCTCTTTATCTTCTATTCATCATTTCCCTCCTCTATTCCTCCTTATCTTCCTCCATTCCTCCTTTCACTCATCTGTTGATACTTTTGCACCTTTCGTCCACTTTTCCTCATTTTAGTCTTTTCCTCCTCTGTTCTTCCTCTATTTCTTATTCCCCTCTCCATTCTTCATTTTCCTCTTTTCCTCCTCTATCTCTTTTTTCTTATTCCTCCTTTTTTTCCCTATTCCTCCTCTATTCATCCTTTTCTACATTCCCTTCTTCCTATATTACTCATTTTGTTCTTTTCCTTCTGTATTCCTTCTTGGGAGAGCGAGAGAGCGAGAGAGAGAGAGTATGAGAGAGAGTATGAGAAGAAAATGACGGGGGAAAAAAGAGGGAGAGATAGAAAACGGATAATGATGCAATGGAAAGAGGAAAAAATAAAAAAAGAGAAAGCTAGATATGAAAAACGAGGGAGGAGAAAAAGGAGAGAGAGAGAGAGAGAGAGAGATGTTTCAGAGCGGAGGTATAGAGTACGTCACGTTCGCGTCGCTTCTGCTTTTTAAAGTTGACATTTTTTTGGGAACGTTTCGGGACCGACAGTAAAAAGTGCTTCGGCGAGTCGCGTGCAATTTTCTGCACCTGTTACACCGAGATTAAAGCTTCTTCACCTCCGGAGCGAAGGGAATAAACCTTCACCAGCCGTGTGTGTGTGTGTGTGTGTGTGTGTGTGTGTGTGTGTGTGTGTGTGTGTGTGTGTGTGTGTGTGTGTGTGTGTGATTGCCATGTGCTTCTTCCTGAACATCACATTCCAACTCCTATCATTATCTCCACTCTTCTGAGATGATGTTCCACTGGAGCTTCACGAGGTCGTTAATAACGTCGGGTAGTGACGAGAGGAACCGTGAATATTGACACGTGACGGTATTGACATCACATGACAATTTATCATCCATTATATCATTCATTCATTCATTCATTCATTCATCTTTCTAGCGCTTTATCCGATCTTCCATCTTCCCTCGGGTCACGGGGAGGATGTCTGTGTCTATCTCAGGCGTCTATGGGTATTAAGGCAGGATACACCCTGGATGGAATGCAAACCCATTGCAGGACACACACACACACACACACACACACACACACACACACACACACACACACACACACATTCATACACTAGGGACAATTTTTCCAAGGTGCCAATCAACCTACCGTGCATGTTTTTGGACCGGGGGAGGAAACCGGAGAACCCGGAGAAAACCCCCCTGAGACACGGGGAGAACATGCACAAACTCCACACACACATGGCCGAGATGGGACTCGAACCCGGACCCTGGCGGTGTGAGGCGAACATGCTAAACCACCGTGCCCCCTTCCATTATATCAATCCTCAGGATTGATATAATGGACCATCTCCACCACCACCTACTACTACTACTACTACCACCACCACTACCAACCACTACCCTACTACCACTACCACCACCACACCACCACTACTACCTTCAACTACCACACCACACACCACCACTAAACCACACCACCTACTACCACTACTACTACCACTACTACCTTACCACTACCTACCACCACTACCACCACTAACCACCACCACCTACCACACACTACCACGCACGACTACCTTCACCACCACGCACACCACTACCAAACCACCACCCTACTACCACCACAGTTACCACTGCCACGACTCACTCACGCACCACCACTACCACTAGTACCACACCACTACCACACCACCACCACTACCTTACCACCACCACTACCCACTCACCGACCACAACACCCCTACTCACTTCCACCACCACTACCACTACCACCACCACCACACCTACCACCCACCACTTACTACACCACCACCACTCCACACCACCACTACCACTCACCACCACCACACACCACCACCACTACTACCTACTACCTACCACACCACCACTACCTTCACCACCACTACTACACCACCACCACTACCACCACACCACCACACCACTACTACTACCACCACCCCACTACACTCCTTTCACTACACTCACCAGCGACTACTACCACCACCACCACCTACTACCACCACCACCACTACCACCACCACCACCACTACCACCACCACCACTACCACCACCACCACCACTCACCACCACCACCACCACCACCACCACACTTCACCACCACCACTATACCACACCACCACCTACACTACCACCACACCACCACTACTACTACTCACCACCAGCAACCACCACACCACCCAACCACCACCACTCACACGACACCACTCACCACACACTCACCTAACTACCACCACCACCACACCTGCACCAACCACCTACTCACTTACCACCACCTACCCACTACTACTACCCACCACACCACTCACACTACTACTAACCACCACCACCACTACTACTACCTCCACCACTACCCCTTCACCACCACTTAACCACCACCAACCACCCACCACCACCAGTACCTCCACCACCATGTATGGAGTCCATTCCGAGAACCTGGAGCGTTGTGGTGTAACCCTGGACAAAAGCGTTGATGAGGACGACTGCTTATCTTGTTTATCGGAGACGCCGCGGCCTCGAAACTGTTCAGAGGGAATCGGGAATCACATTTGGGGACTTTTGAAGAGTTGGAGGATTCTGGGCTCTTCTGCTCGTTCGAGCTTCAGGGGGCTTTAAAGCCCCCCCCCCCCCCCCCCCCCCAATCACACTTCAATGGTTTTAATTGCTTTCCAACACATGGTGAGTGCCGGTGGCAGAGACAGAGCAGGGAGGGGAAAGTGCCGGAAAATTACATCAATATATTAAAACTTTAATGACACGGGAACGGGTCGCTTCTTCTGCCGATCCTTTGTCTGAATAAATATATAAAGACAGAATGTAGATGACGGGCAAAAGAGACGACACTAAAACACACCAAGTCTGTTTTTGTCTGCAGGGTCGGGGGGGGCCGGGGGGGGGGGGGGGGGGGCACACGACTTCCCTCTAAACCGTCACCTCGTCAAACACCCGCTAAATTGGAGCGCTAGCAAACCCCGTACTTCTTTTGAGTCACACACACACACACACACACACACACACACACAGGGTTTAAGACGGGGGGTCTTATGTTTTCATATCGCCGCTTGTCACTCGGGGCGCCGGCGCTCGTGTGCTCCGTCCTCAGTGAAGGTTAATCCGCAGGTTTCAGCAACAAGATTATTAGTTTTACATGGGAAGCCCTTCGGCGGGAAACGCTGCAGGACCTCGGACGGGGCAAAAGTATTCAGACACTTGAGTCTCCCGGCTGTGTGTGAGTTTCTCTCTTTAGGGGGCGCCACAGAGCAAATGAGGTGTTTTTTTTTTACACTAGATGCCCTTCCTAACTAGCTTATTCAAGCGTAAAGGCTGGGGGTGTGTTCAAGGACACACGTGTGGCAGCTAGGCAGTCCTGGGACTCGAACCTGAAACCTTTCGGTCATGGGCCCAGTCCCTTAACCACTGCGCTACTGCCTCGCCTGCTTGTTAGCACACGCTGAAGCATGGTGGTGGAAGCATCATATTCATATCTGACCTTTTGTACATTATTTTTTCCCTACCATATATATATATATCCATGGTCTAAAAGCACATGCATGTGATAACAGCAAACACATTCTTTCTACTTTTTTTTTTTGCCGTGTGTGTGTGTGTGTGTGTGTGTGTGTGTGTGTGTGTGTGTGTGTGTGTGTGTGTGTGTGTGTGTGTGTGTGTGTGTGTTGTGGTGTGTGTGTGTGTGGTGGTGAACAGACTGTGGCAATATCGACATTCCCAGGTTGAAATTGAATTCGAACTCCGACCTCGTGTCGTTTGTTTCGTTCCCCGCGGAACTCGAATAAAATTAAGCGCTACCCAGAAATCAGTACATTAAATTAAATACAGGTACAGATCGGATTTTCCCCTCCCCTCCATTTAATTCTGCTAGGGTTGCACGTATCTGTGTGTGTGGGTGTGTGTGTGTGTGTGTGTGTGTGTGGGTGTGGTTGTAGTGTGTTCTATGTTTTCAGGCAAGAAAATCTCCAAGACCTAAAGCGCATTATGACTTGTTGCTGTATTAAAACCATGGAAGGCACATTAACAAATCTCACATCTCACAGGGACGTCCTACAACCATCTCACACTGTGTGTGTGTGTGTGTGTGTGTGTGTGTGTGTGTGTGTGTGTGTGTGTGTGTCGGATGTAGGTGTCTCTTGTGTATATAACTATGTGCTTATCTCTCTCTCTATCTCTCTCTCTCTCTCTATATATATTATATATACTAGAGATATATAATATATATAATATATATATATATATATATTATATACAATCCATTTATATTAATATTAATTATATAGAGATATGATATATGTGGTGTGTGTGTGTGTGTGGGTGGTGTGTTGTGTGTGTGTGTGTGATTTTCAGAGAGAAAAGCGATGGGTTTAATTTAATATGCATATTCCAGTGGATTATTATAATTATAATTATAATTATAATTTACTTATTATTATTATTATTATTATTATTATTATTATATATTATTATTATTATTATATTATATGAAGATAAGCCCTCTATATGTCTGTATGGAGTATAAAAATGAAAAATAAATAAATGAAGACAAATACACACCATATAAATACAGCAATAAATATGGAAATAAAAATGCACTTTCAAACATAATTAATAATTATTATTATTTTGAATAATCATGAAATAATTCATTGTTATTATTATTATTGATATACACATAATGGTGCATTGTGTTTATGATTGCGTGTTAAATAGCTCGGTTAGCGCGAGCCTCGGTAGGCGTTTTTGTCGCCCGAGCGTACACGTGACGCTTAGCAGTAAGAGCTGTGTGTGTGTGTGTGTGTGTGTGTGTGTGTGTGTGTGTGTGTGTGTGTAGGCCGGTCGGAGCGCTAATCCCGGCCGTTCGGGAGAGAAGCTTCAGGACTATGAATAACCCATTTGTCGTAAAGGCTTTCTGTTTGGAATTTTAAATGCCGGTTGCCGAGAAAGGCCGCGTTCAGGAATCTCTTGGCTGAGCGCTAATGGAACGCCACGCGGTACTATTTTTTTCCCCCGCCTTCGATTAGATGGAAACTGTTTAGCGTCCCGTACGCAGGGATCCGCCCCGAACCCGACCCGAACCCGACCCGAGCAAGAAAACGCCAGAACGAATCGAAAGGTTTTTCCGCCCCGGATTACGATTGCGTCCAATTAATGCTTTTTAAAAAGTAATTCTTCAAAATAAATTGCTATTAAATTAAATGTGATTATAACGAGTTTAAATGTTATACAAAACCGGTCTCACTTTTTTGCTAATTGTAGTCTTTTTTGCATAAAGCGTTAAATGAAAAGAAATTACCGTAGTAATTCAATTAATGAAAAGTAACGGTGAACTAGGGGCGGAGTTACAGTGGTAGCTGATGCTTTATATATTATATATAATATATATATATATATATATATATTTATATATATATATATATATATATATATATATATATACTATATAATATATATATATATATATGCTATGATGTATATTGCTATAGTGCGTATAGATGATATTTATTTTACCCCCCTTGCATGTTATTACGAGTTTTTATTCAATCGATTTTTTATAGCTACCATGAATTTAAGCAGAAAAACCAAATTGAAGCAATTTTTTTTACACGTTTTCTGGGCACTAAAATGACTTTGCGAGATGGATTCGGTACGAACGACCCCCCCGAGTTCTGTTAATGCCACGTTAAAAACAATCGATGATAAAACGAAAATAATTTGAGAAAGAATCGTTTTTGTTTGAATATATTATAGATATATAGATATATATATAATATATATATATATATAGATATATATATATATATATATAATATATGTATAGGAGGAGGGCACGGTGGTTTAGTGGTTAACACGTTCGCCTCACACCACCAGGGTCCGGGTTCGATTCCCGTCTCGGCCATGTGTGTGTGGAGTTTGTGCATGTTCTCTCCCCGTGTCTCAGGGGGGTTTTTCTCCGGGTAGGCTCCGGTTCTCCGGTTTCCTCCCCCGGTCCAAAAAACATGCAGGGGTAGGTTGATTGGGCACCTTGGAAAATTGTCCCATAGTGTATGAAATGTGTGTGATGTGTGTGAGTGTGTGTGTGTGTGTGATGCGTTGGCATTCAGGTTCATCCAGGGGGGGGGTGTATCCCGGCCTTAATACCCATACGACGCCTGAGATAGACACAGACTCCCCGTGACCCGAGGGAAGATCGGATAAAGCGGTAAAAGATGAATGAATGAATGAATATTTATGTATATACAGAATATTTATGTATGCATGTATTTATGCATCTTAAATCCAATGCGTATTGTATTGCGTCAATTTTAATGATTCATTTATGCGCCATTAAAACGTCTTTGTATATTTAGTTAGTAAATCGTTAATAAAGTAAAATGAAACCTTGTAAAGGAAAAAAAAACGGATAATTGTTTTGTTTTTCTTCCGAGAAGAAAAAGAAGCGTTTCCGAAGCGTTTCCGAAGCGTTTCCGAAGCGTTTCCGAAGCGTTTCCGAACGTTTTTTTTTTTTTTCCCCTCACCGAGGAATAAAAACTCGCGATGTCTCTGACATTGCGTCACGCAGTCGGAGATCCGGCTCGGGGATTTACTTCTGATGCCTTTCTTTTTCTTTTTTTTAATGTGTATTTTTTGTGACTGTCGAGCGTTAAATAAAGATCGTAAACGCTTTGACTTTGTTTTTGCCTTTAATTATTTATTTCCATTAACCTTCAAGTTCCAAATCGCCCGGACGCCGCGGCGCTGTCGATATCGACGGCGATCGAACGCTAAATCTTTCGAGAGTGCACTCCAAACACTCCCCCCTATCCTCCCTTTCGTTCTGTGCAAATGTTATGGCCCCCCCGCCGCAACACCGTCTCCCAAACAGGCGGCCTCCTGCTGCTGCCTGGTGAGGCGGTGATGATTAATGCGCTTTGTGCTGCGGCGAACGTCGGCGGGATGAAGTTTGGCGGCGACGCGATTAATTTTACATGCCAGGGGCTCGTCGTAAGGCGTCACGGCGAAGGCGCTGTCGGCTTGTTTCTGACACCTAAAATCACTACGGTAATCTCGTCGTCGTAATTATTATATTATTAGTCAGATTTTACAAAAACACCCAAAAAAAAAAAATGCTCCGAGCAACAACAGAGCGAGACAGATGGAGCTTCCGCTCCAACGACGTTCCCGGGGAAAAGCTTAAGGGTTCGACTCGGAAAAAATCGACGCGGAAATCTCCCGAGAGCGAGACGGAAACGGTGAACTTATTTAACACCGTGGCAAACCGTCGGGGGCGTAGGGGGGGGGTTGGGTTCGTAATATATATTAGCCAACGCCAGGCGTCGACGCCGGCGCCGATTAGAACGGAGATTTATTAGCTTCGGAATTCAGCCTTTCCGCTTTGATGGCGCCGCTGACGGGTCGCCATGACCCAACACGCTCCGTCTAATTTACGAGGCGGCCTCGACTGCGCCGCGAAAACGCCGTCGGAAGTCACCATATGGTACGACTATCACTTACTTTATTTATTTCTTTAAGTCTCGCATTAAAAAAGAAAAAAAGTGTCGCTAAGCAAAAATAAATAAATAAATAAAAACGGATGACAGAATGAGGAGGAGTAAAAACCCAAAATAAATAAATAAATAAATAAATAAATAAATATACGATTTAAAAAAAAAAAAAAAAAAGACAGGATAATCCACTCGGGTCGACATTGGGGGGGGGGGGGGGGGGGGGGTGCGTATTATTTATTTACTTGAATGCGTATCGGTTGAAGCTCTTGTTGAAGGTCATCGCGCAGGTATGAGGAACAAAGTCACACCGTGTAAACGGACGTAAAAAAAAAAAAAAAAAGAACGAGGGATTGACGGCCGGAAAGAACGAATCGCTTTAGTGAGTCGATTCTTTGAATCTTTTTTTTTTCGATCGTGGTCAACGTAGTCGTCACATAAACATTGACATTCTTTTTTGTGCCACATCACAGCTTGTTTTTGGAAGCGGGGGGGTCAGAGCGCAGGGTCAGCCATGATATTAACCCTAACCCCCCTGGAGCACACAGAGGGCCTTGATCAAGTACCCAAGAGAGGCAGTATGGCGGCGATACCCGGTCTCGAACCCTCCACCTTCTGATCAGTAGCGACCCCAGCGCCTCTGAGCTACACATCCCCCCACCCCCTCCCCTCATGAGGAGTCAGTTTATAAACGAACACACAAATGACTCGCGAGTTGAAGAGTCAAGCTCTATTCGATTCCATTTGCGACCTTCATTAGAAAATGAACGAATCACACATTGAGTCGACTCATTCTCATTCGAAACAAGCTCCGTGATGGTGCGCTGGGATCTTTCCATGAATCGTCAGATATCCCCCACCCCCACCCCCCACCCCCCCAACCGAGGGGGGGACCCCCCCAACCGAGGGGGTGGAGCTTATTCGTGTTTACGCAATGAGAGAACCAGGGGACGAGAAGGTGAGACTCGGAGAACCTTCAGCACTTATGTGGAGGCGTCTACAAACAGCTGTGAAGGTCTCAAGCATCAGGAGGTGAAAAGGAATCGGGGGTGGAGGGGGGGGGGGGGTGGGGGGTTGGGAGCTGGTGGGGGGTTGGGGGGGGTATACAAAAATGGATGGGGGTTTGTGGGTTTTTTCAGGAAGTGTGTTGTTGCTGCAGTAACTTCAAATCCCACCGAGTCCTGACTGGATCCTCGATGCGGCGGATTTAGCATTCCGCCGCGGTGTCACACTCGGCTACAGAGGATGCTTGTCCTTCCAGCACTCAGAGCCATCTGTGGTTGTGTGTGTTGTGTGTGTGTGTGTGTGTGTGTGTGTGTGTGTGTGTGTGTGTGTTACTAAGTAAGATAGAGAAAAAGAACGACGAGCTAGCCAGCCTGTTAGCATTTCCAGTCTTATCCATCGCTTCAGGGCCGGGCTAGCGAGTGACCTGATTCAAATTCTGGACAGAGCCATAAACACGAATCACTTACACACAACACACACACACACACACACACACACACACACACACACACACACACACACACACACACACTGTACTTTAACGCCACAGCATGATAATCCTCTCAGTCTACTGCAAGCACAGCTAAGACTTTTTACGCCGTTTCTTTATTCCCGCGGCGGCGGCGGCGTTATTGCTAGCGCACTTTTGCGAGCAGGAAGCAGGTTAGCACGTTTTGTTTTCCCGCCGTCTGATTTTCCTCGTCACTCGTTAAATAAAAATAAACATGATTAAATTAAATTAATAAACAGGGGCACTACGGTGGTTTAGTGGTTAGCACGTTCGCCTCACACCGCCAGGGTCCGGGTTCGATTCCCGTCTCGGCCATGTGTGTGTGTGTGGAGTTTGTGCATGTTCTCCCCGTGTCTCAGGGGGTTTTTTTCTCCGGGTTCTCCGGTCCGGTTCCTCCCCCGGTCCAAAAACATGCACGGTAGGGGTAGGTTGATTGGCACCTTGGAAAATTGTCCCTAGTGTATGAAGTGGTATGTATGTGTGTGTGTGTGTGTGTGGTGTGTGTGTGTGTGTGTGTGTGTGTGTGATGGGTTGGCATTCCCATCCAGGGTGTATCCTGCCTTAATGCCCATAGACGCCTGAGATAGACACAGACTCCCCGTGACCCGAGGGAAGATCGGATAAAGCGCTAGAAGATGAATGAATGAATGAATGAATGAATAAACAGGAGGGAAAAAAAGCACTTCTGATGTAAAAGGTAATAAATAGTTTAAAAAATAAAATCGCATCTTAAAAACACGTCAAATCTATAAAACGCCGAAATAACGCTTGGTAAAGACGGCGCCGCCCCCTATCCTGATCCTGATTGGTTGCTTGCTGAGCGTTTGGATAGTTTTTAAATCCACAAATAAATGAGTGACTGATTTAGTAAAAACTAAATGAAAGTGTGGGCGGAGATTCAGTATCGCCGTAATGACGGGCCCTTGAGCAAGGCCCTTGATCCTTCTTTGAGAAATCCACAGTATCCAGATTGTGTGAGTAGGGTGGGAGTTAGCTCCGGGCGGTACGTCGTATAAATTGAATCGGCGATTTTGTTTAGACAATATTGGATGTTGTAAACAGAGGGGAAAATGTGTTGTTATTTGTTTGTAGCGGGTGTTTTGTTGCGGTCATGTTTATCCCGCAGCACCGCACACACCTTCTTTAGACAAAACCAACTTTAGACAAATGTTACAACGTTTGTCGAACATCAGAGTTTTCGCACGGCACTTACGAAATACGACACGACGGCGCTCTGACGAATCCGACGAGCTCGTTTCCAAAAGGGGGCGGGGTTTGGAAATAGTTCAGGTTAAGTTGCAGACCACGCCCCTTCTTGGAAATAAAGCTCTTCGGATTCGCTGCCACGTTGTGTTCCGTGTTTAAGTGCAACACAGGGAGGGAGGTGGAAAACTACGGAAGCCTGCTGTGTCAAAACGCGGTCAAATCGATATACTTTAAGGACTTTATAATGACGATTAGAATCTCCGAGCGCTAACGAGAGCGCTAACGAGCTGATTCTCGCCGGATTGTTTTCTGCATTTCTCTTCGTTCTCTCCCGAAAAAAAATAAAATATACTTTACAAATATACATAATTTGTTCTGACCAGGATGAAATCGTTAAAAAAAAAAGCATCGGAATGACGGAAAAAGACAATTCTTCGGAAATGACGTCAGACGATATCGAGAACTGGATTGTTTATTCGCCGACACTCACTGGCCCGTAATTAATTCATCAAAGGTTCGGATTCGTTCTAATTTCCAGCTTTGCAGCAACCGGAGTCGGAATGACGGAGGGAAAGAATCGTGTTGCACTGGAACGTAAAAAAAAGATCGGCCCCGAAACGTCCCTCCTGCTCCGAAACGTCACGTATAGACTTATAGAGAGTCTTTATTTGTGGAATTGTTTCTTCGCGTATACCAGATTGTTTGGAAGTTGGGATCAGACACGATACAGCGCCCCCTGGAGCACAGAGGGTTAACTGCTCTGCACAAGGACCCAAGCTTGGCGATACCGGGGCTCGAACCCCCACCATCGTATCCCCCGGAAGCTGGTTTCAGAGCGCAGGGTCCGCCGGAGGCTCCCCTGGAGCTCAACAGTGGCAACATGGGGGTGTCGGGTCTCGACCTGCCGACCTTGGAGGCTCCCCAGGAACCCGAGCTCAACAGTGGCAACATGGGGGTGTCGGGTCTCGACCTGCCGACCTTCTGATCAGGAACCCGACGCCGTACCTACCACCACCGCCCTGAACGGAGGAAAGTAAAGGAGTCTTAAAAAAAAAAACAATAATAATACGAACCACTACAATCGCTGTAAAAGCATCACCGCTCCTCCACTTATCTGAGATCACACAGGCAGTTGTGGGAGGTTCGGCTGATGCATTATGGGTAATTGGAGCATAGGCAGGTGTAATTAAGCTTTAATCGCGTTTTTAGCCGAACGTGACGTATCGGGGGGGAAACGGCGTCGCGCGGCGAAGACAGAAGGATGAGCTGAGAACGAGCTTCTCGTCTCGGGGGGAAAGACGAAGAGAGAGAGAGAGAGACTCCGAACGAACGGATTCACTTTGAAAAGAGGCGCCGGGGGAGAGGGGGAGAGGAGGAGGAGAACGAGCCGAAGATTACAAGGAGACGAAAAGAAGGGAGGACTCCGGATGGAAAATGAGATGTTGGCGGGTGATCGAGTCGAGAGGAGACTATGACGGAGATGAGAAAATAGATGAAGTGAGAGGAGGAGACGGGGAAAGAGGAATGAAATTTCAATCCCCTCCGTTTTGAAAATGAAATAAAAGTCAGAGATGGAGGGAGGAGAGGATTGAGAGGGTCTAGTGGGAAAGGAAAGGATGGAGGAGGAGATGAAAGATGGGTGGGTGGTGGGGGGGGAGAGGGGGGGATGAGGGGGACGGGGAAATGAGGAATGAAATCGGAAGGAGGGGTTCAAAGAATCTAAAGGAGAAGGGGAGAAAGAAGACTCGGTGCCTTGGAAAACGATCAGAAGGAGTTGATGAGAGGCTGACGGGGGGAATGGGCATAATGAAATAGAAAAAGACGGTTTTTAAAGTGAGACGACGGGGGGAGGAAAAGGGGGCGGAGATGCCAAGAGGTATGGGATGAGGACGCTGGAGGAGAGAGGGAGGAGATGAGAGCGATCTCAGGGTAAGGAAAGACGGCGAGCGAAATGGATTCATCGAGAGTGGGAGGTGAAGGTCCAAAAGGATAGGCGAAGGAGGGGAGGAGATGGGGGGGAGGAGGAGGGGGAGGGGGGGAGGGGGAAAGCCTTCCGGGGAAGGGAGGTCAAAGGAAGAGGGGGGGGGGGTAATCGACGCGAGGAGGGTAACGGAAGGAGAAAAAAGGAAACATGGAGGGACTCTGGACCAGAAAGAGGCTGGTTAAAAGATGAGAGGGAAGTGGGGGAGGAGGGGGGCTGATGATGGAGTGAAGAGAAAGGGGCAAAGAAGTAAAGGAGAAGAGAAAGAAGACTCGGTGTGGAAAACGGAAGGAGTTGATGAAGACGGACATGGAAAGAAAAAGACGGAGAGAGACGACGAGAAAAAGAGAAGAGGTATGGGATGAGAGTACGCTGGAGGAGAGAGGGAGTGGAGATGAGAGCG
The DNA here is from genome assembly GCA_030449085.1 of Kryptopterus vitreolus. Lineage (NCBI taxonomy): Eukaryota > Metazoa > Chordata > Actinopteri > Siluriformes > Siluridae > Kryptopterus > Kryptopterus vitreolus. The sequence continues at coordinate 1,952,647 of JACRUU010000021.1, forward strand.
ATATCTCACCGGTGGAAAGACGGCGAGCGAAATGGATTCATCGACGAGAAGAACGTCGGAGCGAACTCTTTCCTTCCTTCAAGTTTGATTGAAGAGCTTCAGCGAGAAGGATAGAGAGGAAGAAAGAGGAGGAGAGAAACGCCGGGGTTACGGCGTCGGAAGGTTCTCGGTTCGACTCCCAGCACTAACGGTGGCCCCTGAGAGCCAACTTTAATCGTCAGAAATATACGTTATTTATTTCCGAGGCAGTGTCGAGGAAAGGTGTTTACTTGTTTATTTGTTTATTGTTAAAAGTCCTTGTTGACGTTTATCCACTTTTTTTTTTGGAAAACATCGTCTCGGCGTGAACGGAAGACAAAAAACAAAAGAACATTTAGTATATACATGGCCCGCGAAATCCAGCATTAAGAGCCTTGCTCAAGGGCCCTCTAGTGGTAGATTGGTGGTGTTGGGATTTGAACCTGCGAAACGATTCTATTGGTTCCGGAGGCCGATGCTCACGGGCCCTCTAGTGGCAGATTGGTGGTTGTTGGGATTTGAACCTGTGTGTGTGTGTGTGTGTGTGTTGTCCTG
>JACRUU010000021.1:1955719-1965719 GCA_030449085.1 Kryptopterus vitreolus
TTTCTCCGGGTTCTCCGGTTTCCTCCCCCGGTCCAAAAACATGCACGGTAGGTTGTGGTTATCCTGTCAGCCGTGACCAACTACGGCATTGCTATCAGTAACCCGGCGCCTTAAATCACCGAGGTACCCCCTCTGCACCAGGAAACCCAAACTTGTTCATGCATGATGATGATTCTGAAGCCCGTGGGTTGAAGTTCCTCCTGCTCAGGAGCTCCAATCCTACCGAACACCTTTGATATGAATTGGGATCCCGTGGAACTTCCCGAGTCCACTCCGAAGTCTAGAGGGACATCCCCGAACAACTCTGGAGTTTTGAGGTTATCCTAAAAGCACCCAGATCGTCGTCCAAAAATCTCCATCTGTATATTATCCAGAATAAAGTAGCATTGTGTGCCAGTCAGTTCTCCTGACCTTCACACCAGACTTCTGCTCACACTGGAAATAAACAGAATAAAAGCTATTGATGGCCAGACAAAGTTACAAAGAGTTCTTCAAAAGAACTCTCGCTCCACACAATGCTTTCAGCTCTCGTATAGTGATGTTATGTAACGCTTCAGATCGTGGCCTTGTATTCCATTGGGTCCGAGGTCAGGCTTCTGACTTTCTGGAATATTTAACGTTCCCTCTTTAAAGTCAACTTTTCGTGTAAATAGAAAGTTACAAATCAAAACTTCCGGCAAATTCTGTGCTGTTTTTCCAAGAAGTCGGCTTCGGAACAAAAAGGAGAAGAAAGACGGTGAAGACAAAAGTGGAAACTTGGAAACTGAGATGTTTGACGTGACGTACGTTTGGCTACGATGAGTCGGAGGGGCTCGAGTGCAAGGAAACCACTGGAAGAATTTGTCCCACCACAATCCCACCACTTATTCACCGGGATCGGGCTCCTGGAAGGGGGCACGGTGGTTTAGTGGTTAGCACGTTGGCCTCACACCTCAAGGGTCCGGGTTCGATTCCCGTCTCGGCCATGTGTGTGTGGAGTTTGTGCATGTCCTCCCCGTGCCTCAGTGGGTTTTTCTCCGGGTTCCCCCTGTCTAAAAACATGCACGATAGGTTGATTGGCACCTACCGTGTCCCTAGTGTATGTGCCTATCTCAGGCATCTTCGGGCATCAAGGCAGGTCACACCCTGTATGGAAACTATCTATCTAGCATCGTTCCCTCCGTCATCACGTCTCACCAGAGATGGCGCCACTAAACTAAACTTTATTCTGGATATGTCTTTGTCACACTAGACTGTTTGGAGGGCCGGGAACAAATGGCCCGGGTTCGGTCACCGTTTGAATAGTCCTGATATAGTCCGTAGATTCCTCTGTCAATGGTCGAGCAGTAAAATGTACCAACACATGGCGCTCCTGGAGTTTAAGGAGGTCCCGGATCTCAGTGGTCTAGCAGAGGATCCCCAATGTTATTTATGCAACTAGACCTCACAATACACCTAGACTATCCTAACAAACCATGCTTAAGCCAAACACTAATGGTGTAAACACAAGGTGTGTGCAAGGTAAAAAAAAAGGATGCTAAGGGTAAAAAAAACTTTGGATACTTTGGGATTTTGAGGACCCCCAATTACCAGGATTAGTGGCATTAGATTTCTTACGGAAGACGGATTCTTCGGGATTAGAAGATGAGTGGAAGCTAATTACAGATCTCCAAGACTAGACGCGGCACTCGGTTATAATCTCCGAATGTGTAGGATGGTTTGGATCTCCACCGAGTGGTAAAGAGGTGTCCAGAATAGAGGTGGATTCTGAAGAGAGACGGTTAGATGGTTAATACAGACCACAGTAAAGAAGTCATAACTTGGCGATTAGCATACGAGAACGATTTCCAAGTGGACACAAAATTAGGGCCTGAGATGAACTGAGTATCCAAGCAGGATGTTAATTAGTGACATGTGCAAAAGTATCACTATTATAATCTCTCTTCAGCTTCGGGGACATTTTCGGAGCGTAACTCGTCCCGCAGTTTTTCTCCGATCGTCACGGATCGTACCTCATATCGTGCGTCCCGATGGTGTGAGCCGTGCTGTTACTTTTATAAGGATTCGCAGTGCGGAATTCCGAACCCGGGGCCAAAAAGCGGGAATTTTTTTCCCATAGAAAATGAATGGGGGTGAAATTTGGTGCCTCACAGTTCCACATGTGAGCGTCCGACATGCACGTATGGAAAATCCACTCGTAGGAGGATCCGGAGTGGATCACCATCATATACCTCCCGAATCCCACACACACGTTCGGAATTTCGGGAAATCCGCGACATTCCGGCCCCGTAGAGAATGAATGGGATAATTTGACGCTCTGCTGTTCGGCCCCGTGTTCGCCCGACATGCACATGTGACATATCCACTCGTAGGTGAGATGGAGTCGGTCGTGGTCACATGACTGCCGCATGGTGTCACGTAACCGCAAACGTGAAAAACTCGGACATGTGACATGTCTAAACGCTCGCCACATCGTCAGCAGTCGGACGCTGGATAATTTGATGTCACTTGCGTCACTGGCCCCGCCCCCTCCCGAAAAAAGACCCAAAATGGGTGTTTTGGGTGTCTAAACACTCGTCTGTCCGAACAAGCTAGCATTTTGAAATCAACGCTAAATATTAAATGGACCAGGCTGTAAGGTGTAGCGCCCAGAGCTGCGGTTTGCATCGGCAAGCATCACTCACAGTTTCCTAGTCACATTGTCTAGTTAAATATCAATTGTTTAGCCTGAAAAAATAAACAGTTCTTTGATAAGAACAAAGACGTCTTTTTGCTTTACAGGTTACAGACAATAAAAGCTTTTGTTTTTTTTTTTTCTTAGCATAATTACTTCCAAAAGAGCCCATTCAAACTCTTAACTACCCAAAGAAGCATCCAGGCAGGATCTTTCCAGAGTGTAGTGGGGGGGAACCGAATTGTTTAGCTCATTCTCTGCACCAACACACCTGATTCATCTCACTTGTTAATTAGCAAGTTTAGTCTGGCATGCTGGAGTGGGTGATCCCTCTGGGATCCAAATTAGAAAACATTCATTTAACACCAGCTCTATAAATTCATCTTCTCTCAACACGTTTCGCAAGTGCTTGAAATTAGCATTATTACACCGGCTGCACGTCCAGCGTTCGGGCGGATTATGCGGAAAATCCGGCAAACAAAAAAGCACCAGCTGTATAGAGTACCAACACCTCGAGGAAAAGGGTCGCGTCCCCAAAGTGTTTCTGGAAATCGTTCTCGGGTGCTAACCGGTACGTTGTGACGTCTTTACTGTGATCCGTATTTGTTTCTCTGAAAAAAACTGTTGTTATATAGTGTGGCTCAACGATCTAACCAGCTTCTTCAGATTCCACCTCTATTCTGGACACCTCTTTATCCCTCTGTGGGGAATCCAAACCATCTTCTAGCGCTTTATCCGATCTTCCCTCGGGTCACGGGGAGTCTGTGTCTGTCTCAGGCGTCTATGGGCATTAAGGCAGGATACACCCTGGATGGAATGCCAACACATTACAGGGAACACACACACACACACATTCACACACATTTATACACTAGAGAAATTTTCCAATCAACCTACCGTGCATGTTTTTGGACCGGGGGAGGAAACCGGAGAAAAACCCCCTGAGACACGGGGAGAACATGCACAAACTCCACACACACATGGCCGAGATGGGAATCGAACCCCGACCCTGGAGGTGTGAGACGAACGTGCTAACCGCTAAATCAGACGGAACATGTGTGCGCTATTTGTACCTGTTTTTAAGTCAGTGTTTGTCATATTTATCCCACATTCAACAGCATGGTTGTGTTCGAGGTGCTGGAATAAATGAGTCCTTTACAAACTTGAGATAAATGTTACAGCGGGGATTTGACTTGTTGAACATTTAAAGTTATACATAAGACTGACGAAACAGCGCCCCCTATTTGGATTCGTCAGAGCCATGTTGTATTTCATATTTCACAACATTTGCGGTATTTACATTTACATTTGCGGTATTTAGCAGACGCCCTTATCCAGGGCGACGTACAGAAAGTGCTTTAAGTCTCAATTCAAGGATAAGATTTATTCAAGAAAGGTTAATACAAACTCAAGTACACAAGAATAGACAGTTGCCTTTTTTTTTTTTTTTTTTTTTTTTTTTTATGTATTTCTGGACAGTGAGGTAAAAGAGAATAAAGGAATGTTAGGATAGGTGTTTTTGGAAGAGGTAGGTCTTCGTTTGAAGTAGACAGTGTCTCCGTTGTTCGAATCTCCAGTGGAAGTTCGTTCCACCACATCGGTGCCAGAACAGAGAAGAGCCTTGAGCTGGCCTTACCTTTTACCCTGAGAGACGGTGGAACCAGGCGAGCAGTGCTGGACGCTCTCAGGCAGCGAGGTGCAGTACGGGAGGTGATGAGGTTGCGGAGGTAAGATGGTGCAGATCCATTTTTGGCTTTGTAGGCGAGCGTCAGTGTTTTGTATCTGATGCGTGCAGCTACAGGAAGCCAGTGGAGCGAGCGCAGCAGTGGGGTGGTGCGAGAGTGAGATACAAGAGAACTACGGAAGCTCGCTGGGCCAAACCGTGGTGCAATAGTAACATTGATTTCCGTATTTTCCACATTAATCGTTAATGACGATTAGAATCTCGCAGCTTCTCCGTGGAAGTTCCACTCATCTTCAAATCCTGAAGAATCGTTCATCCGCAAGAAAACACCACTAATCCTGGTACTTGGGGATCCTCAAAGTATCCTCATCAGGACCTCGAAGCTCGGGGGTTCGATTCCCGTCTCGGCCATGTGTGTGTGGAGTTTGTGCATGTTCTCCAGTGTCTCAGGGGGTTTTTCTCCGGGTTCTCCGGTTTCCTCCCCCGGTCCAAAAACATGCACGGTAGGTTGATTGGCACCTTGGAAAGATTGTCCCTAGTGTATGAATGAGTGTGTGTGTGTGTGTGTGTGTGTGTGTGTGTGTGTGTGATGGGTTGGTATTTACCGTTTGTGCTTAAAATACAAATAAAAATAAAATAAAAATGACCAACTGAAATTAGCGACACGTGTGCCACTCATGGAAGCAGCAGCGAAGGCTTTCTGCTCGGTTCCAGCGAGGTTAAGTGGATTATAAAGCCCTGTGGTTATCCTGTCAGCCGTGACCAACTACGGCAAAGAGGATTTCAAAGCACTCATTCACTCGGTGCCACGTGCACACGTTGCGTTCTGGCGCCGCAAAAAATTAACCCTATAAAAAACAATTGTCAAAAGACGTATCGTGCGTGGTTCGTTATGGTGATCGCAAAATTGGATTATGCTGTCGAAGCTTTGTATAAAAGCTACCTGGATAATGATTGTGACCATGGAATAAGAACGCAAATGTAGTGCTCACTTATTCATATTGTCTAATAACCAGTTGAACGGAGCGATCATGCGCTACTAAGGTGGAATACAGGTGGAATATAGGCTTAATACAGTTGGAATACAGGTGGAATATAGGTGTAATACAGGTGGAATATAGGTGTAATATAGGTGGAATATAGATGTAATACAGTTGGAATATAGGCGTAATACAGTTGGAATATAGGTGGAATATAGACGTAATACAGTTGGAATATAGGCGTAATACTGTTGGAATATAGGTGGAATACAGTTGGAATATAGGCGGAATACAGGTGGAATATAGGCGGAATACAGTTGGAATACAGGTGGAATATACAGGTGGAATATAGGCGTAATACAGTTGGAATATAGGCGTAATACAGTTGGAATATAGGCGGTAATACAGTTGGAATATAGGTGGAATAAGCGTAATACAGTTGGAATATAGGCGGAATACAGTTGGAATATAGGCGGAATACGGTTGGAATACAGTTGGAATATAGGCGTAATACAGTTGGAATATAGGCGGAATACAGGTGGAGTACATGCGGAATACAGGCGGAATACAGTTGGAATACAGGTGGAATATAGGCGTAATACAGTTGGAATATAGGCGGAATACAGGTGGAGTATATGCGGAATACAGGCGGAATACAGGTGGAATATAGGCGTAATACAGTTGGAATATAGGCGGAATACAGTTGGAATATAGGCAGGACGCAGGTGGAATACAGGCGGAATACATGTGGAATATAGGCGGAATACAGGTGGAGTACAGGCGGAATACAGGTGGAATGGATTACTTCTGTTACCCAAAATACATGGTGGTATGAAAACGCGGTGATGCTTCTGGTGACACGGTGTATGTTGTGACGAGGACCGTCGGAGAACAATCCACGCCCCGCTCTCAGGATTAGGTTCCTTTGCCTTCTTTCCCCAAGATTGCTGCTTTGACACGGGATTCCGAGATGCAGAGAGGATCAGGGAAAGGTTCTTCAAAAAGAGGAACTCTTAAAGAACTGTATATCTGTGACTGTATTGTGTAAAATAAATTCTACTAGATTATTGTTTTTAACCAGTAGGGGGAGCTAAGAGGTGGGATTTGTCTGTCTGTCTGTCTATCTATCTATCTATCTATCTATTATCTATCTGTCTATCTATCTATCTGTCTATCTATCTATCTATCTATGTAATGCATGTTGTTTTCTATCTATCTGTCTAATGCATGTTGTTTTCTATCTATCTGTCTAATGCATGTTGTTTTCTTTCTATATGTCTGTCTCTATCTATCTATCTATCTATCTATCTATCTATCTATCTATGTAATGCATGTTGTTTTCTATCTATCTGTCTAATGCATGTTGTTTTCTATCTGTCTAATGCATGTTGTTTTCTTTCTATATGTCTGTCTATCTATCTATCTATCTATCTATCTATCTATCTATCTATCTATCTATCTATCTATCTATCTATCTATCTATCTATCTATCTATCTATCTATCTATCTATCTATCTATCTAATGTATGCTTTCTATCTATCTATCTATCTATCTATCTATCTATCTATCTATCTATCTATCTATCTATCTATCTATCTATGTATCTGTTATCTGTCTATCTATCTATCTATCTATCTATCTATCTATCTATCTATCTATCTATCTATCTATCTATCTATCTATCTATCTATCTATGTAATGCATGTTGTTTTCTATCTTTTTAACACTGGACAGACGGAGGGGCAGACCCCCCCCCCTCCCCCCCCACACTTTCCGACCCCTATTCGGCCGTTATACTTCAGTATATAACTAGCTTTAAATACTCTTCGCTGTTTTTTTATTTGCTTGATTTTAGTAAAGTATAAATTTTTCTGAATGGGTTAAAAAAGGTTGTTGTTTTTTGTTGTTGTTTTTATTTAAATATTAATTGCAGATAAAGGCCGATGTGTGAACTGCGTCACGGGTGTGATTGCTGACACAGTCGCTATCGTCCTCCGATCAGCGGGGAAGCGCAGATAAAAATACAGCCGTCGTTATCGCACTCTGCCTTCCCACAAAAGCATCGCTTTCAGCGGGAAATCGATTGCCTTTTTGTGTGTGTGTGTGTGTGTGTGTGTGTGTGTGTGTGTGTGTGTGTGTGTGTGTGTGTGTGTGTGTGTGTGAACGCCACGTCGACGCAAATGACATGGCGTTGGGCTCGGTACGTCTCAATTAGACACGCACACAAAACGGTGCTAATGAAAATGATGCGATTAGGAGCACTTTAATTTGAGCAGAGCGTTTTGGGAGGATTAGTGCAGGCTACTGCGGGGGAAAGGCAACAACAGGAATCCAGGGGCGATTATATCGTTATATGGAGTACACGTGTGTAAATGTGTTGGGGTTGGGTGGAGGGGAGTGGGAGGAGTGGGGGGTGTTGGAGGGTTGGGGGGTGTTGTTGGAGGGTGGAGGTGATTGGGGGGTGTTTGGAGGGTGGGGGGGGGGTGGAGGCTGGTGGGGAGGGTGTAGGGGATTGGAGAGTGGGTTGGGGTGTTGGAGGGTTGAGGGGATTGGAGGTTGTAGGTGATTGGAGGGTGGAGGGGTTGGAGGGTGTGGAGGGGTAGGGGATTGGAGGGTGGGGGGTGTGTTGGAGGGTGGGGGGTGGTGGAGGGGGTGGAGGGTGGAGGGATGGGGGTGTCTTGAGGGTGTGTAGGGGATTGGAATGTGGGGGGGATTGTGGGTAGGGTGGAGGGATTGTAGGGTGGGGGGGGGTGGGTGGTGTTGGAGGGTGGAGGGGATTGCGGGTGGTGGGGGTGGAGGGGATTGTAAGGTGGAGGGGAGTGTATGGGGTTGGAGGGGTGGGGGGGGGGGTTGGAGGGTGGAGGGGATTGTAGGGTGGATGGGGGATTGGTAGGGTGGAGGGGGATTGTAGGGTGGAGGGGATGTAGGGTGAGGGGATTGTCGGGTGGAGGGGATTGTAGGGTGGAGGGAAATTGGGGTTGTCGGGGCTTTGTAGGGTGGCGGGGATTGGAGGGTGGGGGGTGTTGGAGGGGTGAGAGTGGGGGGGTGGAGTGGTTGAGGGGTGGAGGGGATGGAGGGTGGAGGGTGGGGGTGGGGGATTGGATTGGGGTGGGATGGTGGTGGAGGGGATTGGGGGTGGAGGGGATTGTAGGGTGGAGGGGATTTAGGGTGGAGGGGATTGTAGGGTGGAGGGGATTGTAGGGTGGAGGGGATTGTAGGGTGGAGGGGATTGTAGGGTGGAGGGGATTGTAGGGTGGAGGGGATTGTAGGGTGGAGGGGATTGTAGGGTGGAGGGGATTGTAGGGTGGAGGGGATTGTAGGGTGGAGGGGATTGTAGGGTGGAGGGGAGGGTGGAGGGGAATGTAGGGTGGAGGGGATTGTAGGGTGGAGGGGATGGAGGGGAATGTAGGGTGGAGGGGATTGTAGGGTGGAGGGGATTGTAGGGTGGAGGGGATTGTAGGGTGGAGGGGATTGTAGGGTGGAGGGGAGGGGGTTGGGGGGGGTAGGGTGGAGGGGATTGGGGGGGGGGGGGGTAGGGTGGAGGGGGGGGGATTGTGGGGGGGAGGGTGGGGGGGGAGGGGGGGGGAGGGGGTTGGGAGGTGGGGATTGGGGGTGGGGGGGGGATTTGGGGGTGGAGGGGATTGTAGGGTGGAGGGGATTGGAGGGTGGAGGGGGGGGGGTGTAGGGTGGAGGGGATTGTAGGGTGGAGGGGATTGTAGGGTGGAGGGGATTGTAGGGTGGAGGGGATTGTAGGGTGGAGGGGATTGTAGGGTGGAGGGGATTGTAGGGTGGAGGGGATTGTAGGGTGGAGGGGATTGTAGGGTGGAGGGGTGGAGGGGAATGTAGGGTGGAGGGGATTGTAGGGTGGAGGGGATTGTAGGGTGGAGGGGATGGAGGGGAATGTAGGGTGGAGGGGATTGTAGGGTGGAGGGGATTGTAGGGTGGAGGGGATTGGTAGGGTGGAGGGGATTGTAGGGTGGAGGGGAATGTAGGGTGGAGGGGATTGTAGGGTGGAGGGGATTGTAGGGTGGAGGGGGGGAGGTTGGGTTTTTTGCTTTTTCATTCTCACATCTGGAGCTGAGATTATCTGTAATCTACAGTGCTTTCCTTTCACCATCACCCAGGACAGAACGGATGCTTTGTCCTGTAAAACGGGTCGTTAGGTTCGAGTCCTCGTTTCGCCATCTCTCGGGCCCTTAAGCAAGGCCCCTTTAAAAGCCCTTTTGTGATTAAGGGGCACTGTATCATGACTGACTATGCACTCTGTGACCCTAACCCTACCATCACTGTGAAACATCTATCCATCTATCTATCTATCTATCTATCTATCTATCTATCTAATGCATGTTGTTTTATACCTATATCTATCTATCTATCTATCTATCTATAGATAGATAGATAGATAGATAGATAGATAGATAGATAGATAGAAACATCCGTCCCAGCAGGAAGAATGAAGGGAGGAAAAAAAGGACTATATACAAAGAAAATGTGTACATAAAAAGGACGATCCAATAAACAAATGTGTGTGTGTGTGTGTGTGTGTATATATATATATACACACACACACACACACACACACACACACACACACACACACACACACACACACACACACACACACACACTCTCGTTTCCCCTTTCGATTGAACCAATGAAATCAGTTATGTTCTAAACCAGTA
>JACRUU010000021.1:1970719-1978219 GCA_030449085.1 Kryptopterus vitreolus
GAGGGTGTAGTTCAGTGGTGATGAGGTTGTAGCTCAGAGTTGAGGAGGGTGTAGCTCACTGGTTTAAGGCGCTACTGATCTGACGTTCTGGGGTTCAAGCCCCAGTATCGCGTACCCTTGGGTCCGTGAGCAAGGCCCTTAACCCTCCGTGTCCTCCAGGTGGCGCCGTATCATGGCCGACCCTGCGCTCTGACTCCAGCTACCAAACACGCTAGGATATTCCACGAAGCCATTTCAACGTTTATGCGGCAAATAAAGGCTCTTCTATTTAACCCTTGCTAAACAGCGATGTGGGATACGCTGCACTCTAGTGGCGGGATGCCGTCACTTCGCATGCATCGTTTTCGAGCCTTATTTTAATACGCAACGTAAAAAAATAACAACGACCCGTCGGGCCTCGAGTTTGACACGGCGATGTATAGAGACTCTCTCGGCTTTACATCTGAGGCGTTATTTCCTGCCATTTGTCTGCTCCTTTCTCCCAGCTCCGAGTGGAAAGTAATAAACGACCTTGGGACGACGTATATATATATATATATATATATATATATATATATATATATATATATATATATATATATATATATATATATATATATATATGTGGCTCGGCGACTAAACAAGCGAAATGAGTCACAACCGGACCCACTGTGCACTCGAAATCCCAAGATATCTCAGGATGTAGCTCTCGCCGTCTGCGCTCTGCTCTTCCACCACCTCTCAGTCTGACTACACCCCCTGCGGTTCTCTAATTGAGTGTTATTGTCACCCTCGCTCATCCCACTCTCAGGTTGGCAGAACTTGTTCCACCTGCGACAGCAGAGGAGTGTGAGAGAGTTTAGCGAGAGATCCCAAAGCGACTGTTTTTTTTTTTTCCCCCCCTCCTTTATGGCCGTGGTAAGGATTTGGAGACGAGGGCTCGTGACGGTCCACCACGCTGGATCTTTCCACGAGTAATACAGGAATATCGGTGTCATCCATCACCAATTACATTTTTACTAGTCGACATTGTCACAAAGCAGCTTTCCATAATACACTACACGTTATAGTGTGCGGAAACGAAAACCCGATCGTTCCCTGATTGTTCCGAGGCGACGGTGACGAGGAAGAAACGTTGCGAGGAACCAGACTCCACCTCATTTGGGTGATTTGTGAATTAGTGTATCCATGGAAGTGTAGAAGCATCCCCATCTCCGAAGGGTTGGACCGGTTGGGTAGATCGGGGTCTTCAGTCATTGTTTGAAGATGCAACAGTTGACACTGTTGTTCGGGACGTCCAGGGGAAGTTCATTCCACCACCTCGGTGCCAGAACAGAGAAGAAGAAGCCTTGAGCTGATCTTTAGCTGTTCCCCTGAGAGAAGGTGGAAGCAGGCGAGACGCTCTCGGGCAGCGATGGTGGTGATGAGGAGATTTCTGAGGTATGAAGGTGCAGATCCGTGTTTGGCGTTTATAGTCGGTGTTTTGAGCAGCTACAGGAAGTCGGTGGAGAGGGTGCGGCAGTGGAAGTGGGGGGGGGGGGGTGTAGGAGCATTTAGGCAGGTTGAACACATTTGCAGTGGATGAATAGTGTTCTGAGATAGATGTTGGAGCAGAGAGTTACAGTAGTCCAGTCTCGAGATGATCAGAGATACTGATCCAGGACCTGAGCAGAATGTATGGATAGAAACGAAGGTGGAATCCTTCTGATGTTTCGAGGGAAAGATCATTGATGGTCCACGGTTACCCCGAGATTGCGAGCAGTGGTCGAGGGAGAAAGTAGAGAGTTGTGGAGAGTTATGCTGAGATCCTGACCTGGAGATGAATCCCATGCGATAACCAGCAGTTGGGTTCTCTTCGGGTTGAGTTTGAGTCTGACACGAAGCCATGTCAGATAGACAGGCTGATATTCTAGCAGACCAAGAGAGAGAAAGGGCTCAGAGTGTAAAGGGGGTCTGGATCACTGGCAGCTCAGCATTGACCCAGATGGAGACCTTTCCTCAAGTCCATCCAAGTAAACGCAAGGATTATAAATCGTTCATTAAGAAGCAAAGCAAACAACAAAACGAGGACACCGCCGCGTGCTGACTCGCGTTTTGATTTCCACCTTGGCTTGTTGCTTTTACAGCACCAACACCTGCTAAGAATCCGGATACCAAATGTTGGTTCTGAACGTCGGCCACGTTTGGCTCGTGGTTCGCCTCTCAATCTGCCGGCTTTCGGATAAAATGCTCATCACAATCAATCACACTGAAGTGAACATGCCTCCCTCCTGCTGTCAAGCTGCGCACTTTTGCTAATTAAGCCGTTTCAGCATTCCGAAACGCTCTCGAGATGAATCCATCTTCGTCTCCGCGTCGCCCCGCGTCCCGCCTGCACGACACCGCTATAACCGGGTGTTTCACCGCTAACCAGAATCTTTAGACGTGGGGGGACCCGGCAAGCATCGTCGCTCCAGAGGAACCTCAACATCGTTGCCCTTGCACGATTGGAATATGCAAAGAAGTCTATTGGTATGCACTCTATTGGTATTTTGTAGTCCACGACTGAAGAAAAGCACCACACTGTTGCCAAAGAAACAGGTTTTAAGATCCGCTCCTTGAAGGAAATGTAGTGTTCAAAAGAAATGCATCTCAGGCAACAACTGTGGGAACAACAAAACGCATCAAAATAACTTACATTTGCAGCAGACGCCCTGATCCAGAGCGACTTACAACTGAGCAATTGAGGGTTAAGGACCTTGCTCAAGGGCCCACTAGTGGCAGCTTGGTGGTGGTGGGGTTTGAACCCATGATCTTCCAGTCCAGAGTCCAACACCTTAACCACTGGGCTACACCACCCATAATGAAGATCGCACGCCACGGCGGATATCGCCCTTCAAAGTCACGAGCATCACATGGACAAAACGTTTCACCGCTCTTCCGCACGCTTGGAGAAACTGATCTGATATCTGTGTAGGAATTTTCCAATTAAAATGGTCATTTTCACAGATGAGGGGAAAGGGCACCGAGGTGCACGAGCATCCACCGCCCCGCCCTGAAACATGTGTGGTTAAAAAGCCCTCGCGTACAAACACACACACACACACAAACAGCAAAATGGTGTTCACTCAGTCATGGCCGTCCCCCCCCACACACACACACACACACACACACACACACACAGCTCCGGCTCTGTAGTCACACTAATGAAAAGCTGAGACAAGCCGAACTCTCTGGAGGCTAAATGGAGTTTAAAAGAAGACTAATTTTGCAAGGTGATCATTATTACAGCGCTGAAAGTCAGAGAAAAGTGAAAAGTTCATCGCTCGTGAAAGAGCGAAAGAGCGACGATGAGAAAGACGAAGGCGAATGCGAGACCGCTCATATAGACCGGGTTCGTTCCAGATCCCGCCGGAAGATAAGAGGACATCGGCGTGGCGGCTCCGACGCCGGGTTTTAGCGCCGACTCTTTGTGGGCCGATCTTTTTGAGGACCAGTCGGACTAAAGTGCCGGAGTGTCGCTCTCTTAAGGTGCAGATGAAATGAGGACTAAATCCCGCTGCGCAGTGTTTGACGTACTCACGTGTACATGCGGCAACTCTTTCTTCACATGTCCCAGCACAGGAAAGACTGCCCCCTGGAGAGGGATAAGGGTACTTGCTCAAGGGCGGCAGCAACCGGGGCTCGAACCCCCTGACCTTCTGATCAGCAGACCAGCGCCTTAACAAATGATCAGCGCCGAGTTATCCCTATAAAATTGATCTTTTTGGACATTCCACATTGTAGTCCGCATTCGCTCCTATAATAATCGTCTGCCCTCGAAATTTTGGGGAGTTGTGTGAGATTTGTAAAGTAGGTAAGGTGAGGAGGAGATGTCAGTCAGTGTCATCCCGCTGATGTTGGATATGGTGGAGACCTTCCACTCCAGACCATTCTTCATGGAGCCGTGTCAGGCTAGTGGAAGTCAGTCGAAATATATATATATTTCAGGGTCCGGGTTCGATTCCCGTCTCGGCCATGTGTGTGTGGAGTTTGTGCATGTTCTCCCCGTGCCTCAGGGGGATTTTTCTCCGGGTTCTCCGGTTTCCTCCCCCGGTCCAAAAACATGCACGGTAGGTTGATTGGCACCTTGGAAAATTGTCCCTAGTGTATGAATGTGTGTGTGTGTGTGTGTGTGTGTGTGCCCTGCGATGGGTTTGCATTCCATCCAGGGTGTATCCTGCCTTAATGCCCATAGACGCCTGAGATAGGCACAGGCTCCCCGTGACCCAAGAAGATCGGATAAAGCGGTAGAAGATGAATGAATGAATATATATATATTTGAATTTTAGTGGGATAATATGTCGGAAAAGAGCCACATACGGCAGGTATTCCTCGTCCGCTCGGTCCTCGCCGAAACCTTTTATTCAGTAGCGAATGCAGCAGAACGAGATGATTACGGCGCGATGCGGTTCTCCTCCTGATGCCATGATTATGTGGAAGTTAATGACCCGTCGTCATGGCGATTAACTCCAGACTTCTTCCCCAATTCGCCACTTTTACCGATCAGCCCATTTCCGGGTTGTTATTTGATGCCGCGGGACGGGGAGGAGGGGGGGGGGGGGGGACGTCGTGCGAGTTGTCAATACGACAAACAGACGATTAATCTCGCCTTTATAGACTCGTAATACTTTATAGACTCAAACTGTATTATCGCCAGCGGGCTTAGCGCCCTGTTCAGGGAAAGGGCATTATGGGAAACTTTGACGAAAGCTTTGGGCTGATCCAGGAGAAGAAGAAGAAGAAGGGAGAGGGGGAATTTGCAGTAGATGCACAGAGGAAGATAGAGCAATAGAAAGAGTGGAGATAGGACGAAGCGAGGGAAAGCTTCTGGCATTATTCATCGTGACAGTATTTATTTCTTTACTTGTTTGCTTATCTTTTTTTTTTTTTTTTTTTTTTGGAGAGGCACGTTGTTTAGATCCTCGAGGCGGAAATTAATCTCTGTTTCCGTTGGAGACGAGCCCAGGACATTCCAGGCGCCTGCTCTAACGTCGTTACCCAAACTCTGTAAAAACATCAATTTAGACCTAACCTTCAAACGAGTTCAATTATGCGCCTGTTTGATCGCCTCGCCTCGCCTCGCCCATGGAAGAAGCGTCTCCAAACGCTTCCTTGCATTAGCGTTAGCGTTTTTTGCGAAGAAAAACCTGTCGCGGCGGTAATTTCATGCCACTTTAACGCTAAACGAGACGTCCAGTCGATGTTTTACCCAATGAAAAATCGTGGGATTTTTCTGGTCGGGCTTTTATTAAAACGTTTTCCGGTTCAGGAGCCGCCGCTGAGGTTTCCGTTTAAACCCGTAGCTTGTTGTAGCGTCGTAGCCAATTCTCTCTTCCCCCACTTTCTGAGCTGAGGCGCCCTGGCTTCCCGTCACATCATCATCAGCATCATCGTCAGCAGCAGCAGCAGCACATCCACCTGTTCCTCATTAAGCGCTCGTTTCGGAAATGAATAAACGCTCACCTTCAGCAGATGAACTTTGCGAAGTCTTGCCAGTCACGCTGTTCAGAAAGCCGGGAACAATTACCGAGCGAATTGAATTACGCTGCTATCCTTGTTGGTACCTGGAGAACTCGGTCGAGCGAGACGATAACCCCTGTGCAAACTCCCTTAGGGTCATGGGTCGGATGGTGTGGAAGATCTCCAAACCTATTAAGCACCTCGGGGCTTGTGGCACCCCCAGGACGCCTTCCTCATTTACACCAGCACCTATCACACTTAACCTGCAGAAGACCACCCCGACATCTGGAGGAACATGAGCCTCAACATCCCCGACTTTACAGTCTCGCTCCAAGTGTGCTGATTTTAATGGACGGGGTTGCGACGGTTTTGGGGAGGAGGAGGGAATGTTCCCTTTTGCTTTCTGTGGTCGACGCCGAAGCTTATAGCTGGGAGGAATTTAGCGTCCCAGTGAAGTTTGGTGTAGGAGTCTGATCTCAGCCTCAAACCACTAATCCATCACGCTTTTATTTATCGCCGCTGTCATCCCGAGTAATCCGGATCCGTCTGTTCACGGCCCCTCCCTGTCCCGCTCCAACAAGGCTTTGCAGTATGGAGGAGATTATTTTGCCCTAAAGGCTGAGTGATGCAGTGGGGGTGGGGGGGGGGGGGGGCGTCTTCACTTGATGGTAATGCGCAAAAAAAATATATAGTGGTGCACTGCTTATATTCTTAGTCTTAGGGGTTCTTTAGTCGCCAGTATCGAATCCCAGCCACAGCGAGCTGGGCTCCTGAGCGTGGCCCTTAACCCAACAACAACATGCAGGGGGCGGGACTAATTTTGTTACAGATAGGAGGAAGTGAAGTTGCTCCTTTGGCATCCATAAGTGAGATTTTTCGACGGATGTTGCTTTTTTTAGTTTGCTTGTGGAAAAAAGCCATTGCACTTTAAGTGCGTAACAATTAAAGCAATAAATATGACTTATATGCGTAGGGTGTGTGTGTATATATATATATATATATATATATATATATATATATATATATATATATATATATATATATATATATATATATATATATA
The DNA here is from genome assembly GCA_030449085.1 of Kryptopterus vitreolus. Taxonomy (NCBI): domain Eukaryota; kingdom Metazoa; phylum Chordata; class Actinopteri; order Siluriformes; family Siluridae; genus Kryptopterus; species Kryptopterus vitreolus. The sequence continues at coordinate 1,977,243 of JACRUU010000021.1, forward strand.
TATTTCTATATATATATTATCATTCATTCATTCATTCATCTTCTAGCGCTTTATCCGATCTTCCCTCGGGTCACGGGGAGTCTGTGTCTATCTCAGGCGTCTATGGGCATTAAGGCAGGATACACCCTGGATGGAATGCCAACCCATCGCAGGACACACACACACACACACAAACACACACACACATTCATACACTAGGGACAATTTTCCAAGGTGCCAATCAACCTACCGTGCATGTTTTTGGACCGGGGGAGGAAACCGGAGAACCCGGAAGAAAAAACCCCCTGAGGCACGGGGAGAAACATGCACAAACTCCACACACACATATTATATATATATATATATATATATATATATATCTTTATATATATATATATATATATATATATATATATATATATATATATATATATATATATACACACACACACACACACACACACACACACACACACAGAATACATTTAAATGGGCAATTAACCATTGTGTTCATTTCCAGGAAGAAACGTATTTGCGTTATTGCTATTTTTATTGACTATTTTTGTTACTTTGTCACTTTAACTGATTGTCCTGTGTGTGTTTTTGTTTTTATTTTATTTGAGTGCCATAAATTGTTGTTGTAAATTGCGTGAGAGAATCGCGATCTGAACTCTGAACTTTTTTAGCGCAGGATCGTTCGGCGCTAATCGTTAGCGTCGGCCAAAATGGCGCGGATGTCTGGAATGGGATGGCGGATGTTGATGGTTTGTCCGGACACTATTTTGCGCGCCGACGCGTGTTTTGCGATGATGAATGACTCCTGCAGCCACGTTAATCACCCGCTCCTTTAAAGTTCCAAACCAATGGCGTTTGTTCGTTTTTTTTCCCCGCGCTCGTTGTACTGATTGTCCCCGATATGAATCGCTGCCCGGGATGGAATTGAGCTGTTTTCTGCACAACTAGGTCAGAAGTCTGGGACACGGACAGCCGAGAGGGAG
>JACRUU010000021.1:1988219-1991546 GCA_030449085.1 Kryptopterus vitreolus
CTGTTGTGATACCTGTTGTGTGTACATTTGTGCAGTTAAAGTCAATTTGTGTTAACATGTTAACTTTGACAGCCCTGTATATATATATATATATATATATATATATTATATTATATATATATAATATATATATATATATATATATATATATATATATCTTTCAGCGCTTTATCGATCTTCCCTCGGGTCACGGGGAGAGAGTTGTGTTATCTCAGGCGTCTATGGGTATTAAGGCAGGATACACTGGATGGGATTGCAACCAATCACACAACACACACAACACACCACACACACACATTCCATACACTAGGGACAATTTTCCAAGGTGCCAAAACCTACGTGCATGTTTTTGGACAGGGGGAGGAAACCGGAGAACCCGGAGAAAAACCCCCTGAGGCACGGGGAGAACAACACAAACTCCACACACACATGGCCGAGACAGGAATCGAACCCGGACAATGTTGGATTTAATCATATTAAACGATTTAGTGGTGATAAAAGATGGTGATAAAATGCGTAGTTTCCGCAGCCCCAGAGCACGACGCCGCCGCCACCGTGCTTCATTCTAGGTGTCATTGGGTTTCATTAGACTGTGACATGGGAAGGAGGAGGAGAAGAACGATTAAATGGCGAGTAATTTGAAATGACAGACCTTTTTTTCTTTATCAGGAATGACGCCGAAGCCTGGCAGCAAAAATTTGGAGAGATGATGAAATGACTTTTGGGGAGAAATAAAAAAAGAGGGAAGATTGCATGTGCTCTTGAGTGGGTGTGTTTGAGAGAGAGAAAAGGGGGAGAGAGAGAGAGAGAGAGAGAGAGAGAGAAGATAGAAGAAAAGGAGAGAACATGAATACCAAAAAAAGACCAGAGACAAAATAGATAGAGAGAGAACAAGTAAAAGAAAGTATGAGAAAAATGAAAGATGGAAATGAAAGTGGGAGAAACCCAATAGAAATAGAGAGAGTGAAAGAGAGAGAGAGAGAGAAACAGAAAGGAAGAGAGAAAAACAAAAAGAGTGAGGAAATGAAAGACAGAGAAGAGGAGACAAGAGGGACAGAGACAAAAAAGAGAGACAGAAGAAGAGATAAAAAGGATTTATCCATATTATTATATATATATAGAGAGAGAGAGAGGAGGAGGAGGAAGAAACAGAGAGAGAGGGAGAGAGAGACGGGACGGGGGAGGGGGAGGAGAGGAGGGGAGGGAGGAGGGAGAGGGAGAGAGGAGGAGGGAGGGGGGGAGAGGTGAGGAGGGAGGGGGAGAAGCGAGGAGAAACAACAAGAGAGCGGAGCATCATGTAAAAAGTAAAAGAAAGAGGTGGGACATAACAGAGAGAGAGAGATGAAATTCGAAAGTGAGGCAGAAAGATATAAACAGAGAGAGAGAGAGAGAAAGAGAAGCATGGAGAGGGCAAACAGAAAGAGAGTGATAGACACGATAGACAAAATGGAGAGAAAGAAAGAGAGAGAGAGAAGAGCGCAAAAGAGAGTAGAGTAGAGGAGTGTGCCTTTTAGATAGAAGATAGAAAGCGGGAGAAAGTGAGGCAGAAAGATATAAATAGAGTGAAAAAGAGAAAGAGAGAAGCACGGAGAGGGCAAACAGAAAGAGAGTGATAGACAACAGACAGACAAAAAAGAGAGAAAGAAAGAGCGAGAGAAAAGAGAGTAGAGTAGAGGAGTGCGAAGGAGAGAGAGAGGTAGAATGAAAGAGAGACAGAAACAAGAAAAGAGAGAGAGCGTGGAGAAAAGTAAAAGAGAGAGAGAAGGAGAGTGAAGGAGAAAGAGAGAGAGAGAGAGAGAGATGGAGGTAAACAAGGTTAATCTTTTCAGTCTGTTTGCTCGACAGAGCGTTCCGATCTTCTCGTCCTCGCCTGGGCCACAATTCCAGTCCTATACTTAATAAGACAGCTGTGTGTGTGTGTGTGTGTGTGTGTGTGTGTGTGTGTGTGTGTGTGTGTGTGTGTGTGTGTGTGTGTGTGTGTGTTTTGATCTTCTCCTGACATACTCTCAGGAAAGCAGTCTCGAGAATGGATATCTTGGTAGGTGTGCGCATCCATGCATGCCTAACAATGCACGTGTGTGTGTGTGTGTGTGTGTGTGTGTGTGTGTGTGTGTGTGTGTGTTCACATTATGCCACCGTTTCATCACAGCAGCCGGAACACGTGACGTCTATTCTCATCTAAAAATGGCTACGAGCGTGTTTTGTTTTAGGTTAGTGATCTCTCCCTCGTACACACACACACACACACACACACACACACACACACACACACACACACACACGTTACAGGAAAAGAACCGCCCGATCCCACAGACGCCCTCTAACAAATAAAAACCCACTTTCGGACCCCGATGTCGTTAACCGATGTCACGTGACGTCCTGGAATCTGATTGGATAGAAACGTTTACCAAAATGAATAGATTTGATTGGTTGGAATAATAATACATATTCATAGAACAATTTGCATATATTAACATATAATTGCAGTGTTGAGACAGGAGCCTTTGTGACGCCGACGGGAAGCGTTCGGGGAAAGAAAAAAAGAGTCGACGGTCCTTCTTTTTTGGGGGGGGGGAGAGGAGTGGGGATGAGGTGGGGGGGGGGGGGTTGTTGTTGAACTGCACGAAAAGCACTCGTAGTGGATTCGTATCAAATATCACTGAGCGCAAAGAAGAAAAGCGATATGGAGCTGACGTGAACCGCAACCCATCGACCACGGTCTTCTGAGCACTTATTGACCAAGGTGTGTGTGTGTGTGTGGGGTAGTGTTGTTGGTTGATGTTGTGTGTGTGTGTGTGTGTGTGTGGGGGGGGGGGGGGGGGGGAAAGAGGGGGGGGGGAGGGGGGGGGGGGGGGGGGAAGACGCGTCTATACACACTTTCTTTGCCTCCTCTAATGAACCGGATTGAAGGGACGGAATTATGAAGTGCGATGTCATGAAGGATCCTCCTGGTGGACTCTGATTGGCAGAGGTGTCCTATGGTAATCACGTAGATCTCTGTGGGGCTTTGAACTCATGACTTCGATCCGGTGAGCGGGTGGAGTCTCCAGGATAAAAACGTCAGGGTGTGGTTTGTTGATTTTTTTTTAAGGACACAACTTTGTGTGTGTGTGTGTGTGGGTGTGAGAGAGAGAGAGAAAGAGAGAGAGAGTGTGTATCTGTGTGTATGTTAGTGTGTGTGTGTGTGTGTATGTTGTGTGAGAGGAGAGTGTGTGTGAGAGTGAGTGAGTGAGTGTGTGTATGTGTATGTGTGTTTTTTTATACCGTTGAAACACAAGTCGACTCTTGTGGCTGTGTGTGTTCGTGAATGAGTGTGTGTGTGTGTGT